>JAAGNO010025142.1:27603-48723 GCA_033439905.1 Ceryle rudis
GAATTCTTTTCAACCCAGGTTTAATTATTGCAGAAAAAGGAAGAAAATATTACTAGGAAGAAAATATTACTAGGAAGTAAAAAATCCTAGTAATATTACAGTTCAAATTATTATACATATTTTCTGGGCCGTTCCACTGTTCCCCTGGGTCCCAGGATTCATATCCTCAGTCTAGGGGAAGGTTGTATTGAGTCATCAGCATCCTAAGCCTTTTCTGGAAGGATTACGGTATTGATGAATGAAGATTTCTTCCTCTTCACTCCAGGATACATCCGAGATTATTTTCTTACTTTTTCTACCATGCACGACACTTCTACTTTTTGTTCATTGTTATTTGGTGTATGTGATATTCTGCATACAATAGCTACCTGGTTAATGGTTACTCCTGAAATTCCCAAAGATGCATTAATTTAATAATGGGTATTTAACCACTGGTAAATTGTTTGCAGCTTTAAGAAGTCTGGTAGCATTTTGTGCCCACGCTTTCAAGGCCACTGCTATAATCCTCTGTGCTCCTCTAAACTGCATTTTTATTCTAGGATCATAAATATTGCAGTCTATGCAGCATAGCTGCTTGTTACTGCTATCTATTATTTACAGAAAGTACATATAACAGTAGATGTTACACCACGCAACTGAACGAAGCTCAGCGAAAACTAAAGCAAAGGAGAGAGCAGTCGCCTGGTTAGACAGATGTTACAGCTAAACAAGCCTAAAGAACCTGCCTTGTAGCCCAAGTCTAGGTAAAGCCTGACAAGCCCTGACGTCTCTGTTGCTAGCTTAGCACAAAGACTGCAGGCTACTGCTGGAAAGGTTGCACCATATACTCGGAGCTACAACTCTACAGTCTCTCCCTCTGTTAGATGTTAGTTTTCATCACAGGTAGGATACCAGGAAATGGCTGTACTCTATGCCCTTGTCTAAATCTCACAGTTAAGTTCTCAAATATGACCTAAGAAGGATCATAAGGAATGCAGAGAGGTTCAAACCTGAAATACCAAAATCAAGTAGTTTAGCTTTATATGTAACGCAACCATTTTGATTTCTTTTCATACTGGTCTGAGTTTCTACCATAACTCAAACATAGGTGAAGTGCACGGAAATTCTGCAGACCTCTCTGTGTCTCTGTGTACCATTGCTATGTGAGAGCGCAGTAATGGGCCCTTTTCATATTCAAGTAAGTGAATAACAGAAGCATTCATGCAAGACTATGTTCACCTTACTACTTACTCATCAGCCAAACATAAGTACGTATGCCAGGTTAGAAACATTTTCTCACAGGTTTCAGACACAAAGGCCAAGGCTTTCACTACATAATCCAAAAAGCAGAAATTCCCCTCAGATTTCCACCACGCTTTGTAAATTTTCATGGCCTTATAAGTAATGGAAGCATGACATGCAGGTGGCTAAGATCAGAGAGCTAGCAATAAACTACTATTTCATCCCTTATCTTTAACCCCAAATGAAGTCTTCTCTTTTATGACAGAAACCCATCAGTAACCTGCCACATTAAGTCTAATCCACATCGAATGGATGCCCATCCCATATGGACAATTATTTTCACTTTTTTGTTTTCCATCCATACTGTTAGAACAAACATTTAAAAGAAACAGCTAAAAACCCAAACAAACTAACCTTTTCTGTAAGGCATTTCCTCTAAAAGCTGTTGGGAGTAGCACACAAGTTCTCACAATCACTGATCATGCATTACTAGCTCTTCTGTGAAAAGAAAAGGATTTGCTCCAGGGAGATCAGGCAAGGTCTTTCCATAAGCATTCATCTTTAGATTTATTTTTTGTCACCTTTTTTTTTTTTTCCAGACATTTAGTGTACAATATGCACCAAGAGTATGCTTTCTAAAGAGAATGATATTTGGATGCTGTATATATGTTCGCATTCAATAAATGCATAGCCTAGTTCAGAAGTCTTCAGTGTCAGCAGGAACAGATGGCTTCATAGACATTTATAATCATTCTGTGAAGTATTTTCCTGCCTGTATTTTCATTTATTTTATTTGAGCAAATGACATTTTCTAGCAAAGATCAGTCCTTTTACTGCATGGAATGGGATGCTCTGCACCCATTCCTGAGCAGGAATGTTTTACCTCTATAAAGAGTACACACAATGTGTGCGCCGGTGACTCTTGTAAAGAGACAAGTGATGAAATAGGCTACATTCAATGCTCAGTAAAGAACTGTAACTAAAACTTCAGCTATTGAGGTCCTGCAAATATAAAATACAAAAAAAAAAAAAAGAACAACATGTAAACCTCCCTTACTAACTTAAGTAGATTTCCTTCACAGACAGCTTTTAGTAAATGTGCAGTTACTGGGTTTGCCATACAATAAATCTGAAGATTAACACTGTCATTTGTAACAGCAAATGACCAGTGGAGAATCTGCAGAAGTTCCTGTTTCAGGTACTTGTCGAGAAGCAGTGAACACCTACTTTAATTTGAAGCTCCTCACAATGTCTATGAATCATTGTCTCAGCAAGAACTGCAGCCTGCAAAATGTAACAGTGAGCTCCATGTGTCTTTTTCCCATCTGGTATCGACCTACATACGGAGTGCAAAGAGGTGACAACACCTTATAGGTGCACTGATATTGCATGGGATGGCAGTGCCCAGGTGTTGGCAGCAGGGGGATCTCTGAGGAGAGATCAGGACTGCTCCATGCTGGACACAGTCAGTTCCAGCAGGTTCCAGCTGACTCCAGCAAACCCACTGCAGGACACGGCTGAGCCCCTCAGCCAAGCTGGTGGTTCCCCTTTGATAACATGTTTTAGAAAGGCTAATATTTTGGCTGGCAGAGTGGAGCGAGGAAAAAAAGTGAGAGAAACAGCCCTGCAGACACCAAGAGGAGAGAAGGAGAATGAGAAGGAAAAGGTGCTCCAGGCACTGGAGCAGAGACTCATCTGCAGCCTGTGGAGGATGACACTGGAGCAGATGATATTCCTGAAGGAACTGATGCCTGTGGGGGACCCACACCAGAGCAGAGGGAAAGCGTGAGGAGAAAGGAGCATCAGAGAGAAACCACCATGTACTGTCACCCTGCCTCACCAATGGAAGGATAGAGTGGTGTTGAGCCTGGGAAAAAGAAAAGAAAAAGCACTGTTTTAATGTTCTGGGGTTCCCCCCCCCCCCCACTAATCAAATTAGTATTTTTTAATTGTATTCTAATTTGCAATAGATTAAGTACATTTTCTCCACGTAAAGTCTGCTTTAATTGGGAACTGATCTGCCAATCTTTATGTCAACTCCTGAGTTTTCTTGCTTTTGTCCTTTTTTCCTGTTGAGGGAGAAAGTAAGCAAGCAGTTTGGTGGGATTTGGGTCGTTAACTACAGCTAGCCCACTACAGAGGGGAAAAATGTTAATGTTGGTATATGATATCAATTTCAGATTCATAAACATAAAAAATACTGTAATGAGATAGAGGTAAAAATATAGTTACATAGTTTTATGATGGTAGAAAGCACATGTATAAAGATTGTTCAAAACAGTCTAGCAAGGACTTAAGGTGCATAAATAGAGGGGCTGGTCGTGTTTTAAGACACGTAATAGCTCAATTACACCATTTACCTGAAGCCCAAGTCTGGAATATTGTTTACAGCCTTGGACAGAAACTGTTGGTGGGGAGGGGTGGGCTACAAGGTTTATCTGGGGATTAGGAGTCCTATTAGGAAAGGCTTCAAGGGCTGAATTTGCTCACTCTTCTTGCTTCAAGGATGAAAAGCGACAGGATTACAGCGTATAAATATTTAAAAGGGTCACACATGAAGAGACTGAGAAAAGCCTGTTCTGATTCCAGGGGATTATGAAAGCAAGAGGTCATTGCTCTGAAGATGGTAAACAATCCTTCAGAATCAGCAGTATTCTGGATTGATATGTGTGTGGATTTCAAATAATATAGAGCGAGTTTCAAGGAAATCTATAGTTATCATAACTATTGTAATGAGTTTGTAAGGAATTGTAAACATTCTAACTGAAGTTTTAAATTTTTTTGCTATCTGATGAACATTAGGGTAAAACTTAATGAGTAGATAATGCCGCTTGTAGTGTCTGCTGTGCTCTATACATCTTGCATCTACTCCTGAAATTTTTAATACTAGCTAACAAAATATAGAATAAGACTGATTATGGCCTGAGCAGGGCAGCAGACACAGATACCACAACTCCTCCGAGAAATCCAAAGAGCTGGAAGAAACTCTTCTTCACGCTAGGGACAAGAATCTGCACCTCACTGTAAGATCAAAGGAGATGCATAAATACGTTTATGAACATACATTGTTGACCTCAAAACAGTTTTTTGCACTACTAGAACTTTGAATGTCTATCTCTTTTACTTCTCTGTTTTTGGTAATGAAGTTATTTGTGCAAGTTAAAAAAATAACAACCAAAAAAGAGATAATAGCAACTACCATGCATTTGGGTTTTTTTGTTCCTCTGGATAATTTTTCCAGATATTTGTGAAAAATACTAGTAATTGCTTAGAATTTTTTCAGGTTGGCTATCAGTAGCCCATTTAATCTGCTGAAGCCCCAGGCATGTCCACAGGAAATTTCCAGGTCAATCTAGCAGTGCGGGAATTCCTGTGAGTAAACGACACTTGCTGCAGACTTGCAGAGTCAGCTCAGCATTCCTGAGAGCGCATTTTACTCTTCATCCGATGATCAGTAGATTAATGCATGTGTTCTCACAGACTAAGTCTGTAACCGCAAAGAAATGGGTATTGAAACTGGTCACTTTAAAAGCACATACTCCAGAAGTGGCCTTTACTCTTGAAGGCTCTTCAAAAACCATCAGTTGAAACCATCAGTGAAAGCAGGTATCACAAAAAATGTAAGAAACTCAAGCTCCTTTTTCCTGTTTGTTGGGTTGCTTTTTCTTTTGTAATGTAATTTAGTAATAATAATAAAAAGATATATTCAGTCCTTCCTACATTGTTTGCAAAGCTTTGCTGTTCAGAGGGCACTGATGCCATAAATCAATATAATTTCATCACTGTAGAAATCAAACGTACCAAGGGTAAATCATGCTAATTGGCTAACAGACTGTACTCAAAGGGTGGTGATGAAGGGCTCAGGCTGGCAGTGCAATCCAAGATGTGTCCCCCAGAGAATGATACTGGGCTCCACGCTGCTCGGTAATGCATAAATGACCTGGACAATGGGATTGAGAGCACCCTCACACCAAACTCACCACCGGTGAGGTGAATGTGTCACAAGGTAAAGCCATCTTACAGAGAGACCTAGACAATCTGGAAGAGTGGGCTAGCAAGAACAGTATGAATTTTAAGCAAGTGCTACATCCCACACCTGGAAATAACCAAAGAGCCCAGTACAGGCTAGGATCTATGTGGCGGGGGAGCAGTCTTTCTGAAAGGGACCTAGGGGGGCCTGGTGGACAAGCTGAACATGAAGCAGCAGTGCACCACTGCAGCAATAAAGACAGAGACATGATCATCCCACTCTACACAGCACTGGTCTGACAGCACCTGGAGTACTACTATGTCCAGTTCTGGCCTCCACAATTAAAGAATAATGTGGACAGACTGGAGAGGGTTCAAAGGAGGACCACGAAGATGATGAAGAACTGGAGAACTTGTCCTATGAGCAAAGGCTGATAGTAATCCAGTACTTAAAAAGACAGCTACAGGTAGGATGGAGGCTCTCTTCCCAAGGAGCCATATGGAGAAGATAAGGGGCAACAGGGACAAGTTATACTGGGAGAGGTTTGGCATCAGTAGAAGAAAGAAATTTTTTACAGTAAGAACAATTAGTCACTGGAACAACCCTGCCAAGGATATGGTAGAGTGCCCATTACTGGAGGTTTTCAAGACACGACTGGACAAGGTGCTAGATAATCTCACCTAGATTCCCTTTCCCAGCAAGAGTTGGGCCATTCTATGATTATATAATAATTTGAAGTATTTTTTAGCTAATGTTACCTATAAGGTGTCATGTTCCAATACAAGCACATGTGTGTGAATTCTCAGTAGGTCTTTACTGGGTGTCACAAAAGTACAATCCAAACAACCCTTAGAGTTTTATTATTCAGTCTGGTAGGTGTATGTAGCTGAGTATTTCTCATATCCTATGCTGTTCAACCTCCAGACACAGTTCAGCAAGGGAAAAAGTTTCCTGTCCATTCTGCCCCTATTTTTCTGAAGTAATGTAAGCGTAGGTTTGTGACCGGTTGTTTTAACACAAATACATTAGAGGTGGCACAGACTTATGTCAGGGTTACAAATAAAACCACTAATTACAACATAGTTTGAAATATTATACTGTAACTGAATGGGAAAAATGTGCACTAAAACTAGTGCCAAGAATTAACTTGCACTGCTTTCCTAAACGTGATCTGTAATGTTTTACCCTTGCGTTCATCGTGACGTACAGAACGATAACGCATCGTCACGCGCGTCACCAGAAAGCTGCACCTTCCTTTTGTGTCCTCAATGTTTCTTACAATTACAAAAATTGTTTTCAGAATGACCTTAATATTCACATTGGAATGCAGCATCTGCTGTAGCAGATGGAGAATATGACATCAAGTTCAGCTGGTATAATAAACCTTTAGAAGCCTTGTAGTTTACAGAAACAATGTGTATTTCCTTGTGGCTGTACTAACACTGAAATTCTGCCATACATTTAAGATAGGATATTACTGATCACAGCTAACTGTTGACTGGGAGTAAAAAACCAGCCATCATACCACTTAATTATTATACAGAGGATAGAAATACATACCCTGAATTCTTCATTTAGGCTAGAAACTACAGCAAATAATTATTTTCTCTGTAAACATTGCTGAGATTGACCTGAACCATGGTTTTTAAAAACACTGAAGTGTCCAGGAAAAAAAATAAAAGATAATTCAAAGCTATAAATATAAAAGGAATATTTAGACTAAACTTTGTATACCATTTTTGTTATGTTACTTCCACAACATCATAAACTTACCCAACACATTGCCTTTTTAGATAGAGATATACACACTTTTTAATGTATTACAATTATGTTAATTTCAGTTCAAATGGTATCTTTTGGTTGGAACCAAGTTATGTTTTCAATTTCCCAATGAAAAATCCATTATTCAATCATGTCTGCTTACAAGCCAGGAAGTCAACAGCTAACTAAAGAGTATTTGATGATATTAAGACTGGATATTTTTGTTAAGACCTCTTGAATGTTTGATAACAGAAAGATTAACTTTCTTGGCAAAGCATTTTTTGGTGATGAGCTCAGGCAGAGATCTACCCTTCTTAGCCAGAAGACATTTCTGTTCATTTAAAGACTTTATCCACTCAGATTCAGGGAGGGTTTATTTTTCAGATAACTCTCCTATCAGTTTTGCCATCCATATCTTTTTAATGAGAGCCTACAAATTGGAAATTAGCAAAACAGATTTTTTATTTTTTTTTTTTGGTCTGTGCTGTTTTCAGTGTAAAGTTTTAATGTATCCTGAGAATTTTCACGTGACAGGGAAAAATAAACTCAATTCTTATGATTTTCTGTAGTAAGATAGGTAGTTTTTACAAAAGGTTCACCCAACCCTAACTATCACCGCCCTATTTCTGTGTTCTTTCTAGCGGTGCGGTGGTTCTGTGTGAGATTCATATTCTGCCCCACTCACATTGCTGAATCCATTTGATCACAGGGGAAAAAAAACCAGCATACACAACATAGGCTCTTGATATTCATCTTTAGCACATATTAAAGCATGCAGAATTCTGCTATCCCTGCCTTAGAAAGATTAAGGCTGCTCCTTTTCTTACTGCTGTGGATCTATGCTGCAGTTCTACATTCTCAGTCTTTCAGTTAGGGGGCTGTACCCGTCTGCCCAGCTGCCTGTCAGGCACTTTCTTCCAGGATCTTTAAAGAGGATCAGGCAAGGTGAGGCGTAGTTACAGATAAAAACATTATATAAATATCATATATACACAAATGAATGCGCATATATTCACATTTATATGCATATGTATATGTGTATATGTACACACACACAAAACTGTCTGACATAATGACTTTACTTTTTGCACTGACACAGGCACATGAAGATGGTCTCCGTCACCAAAAGTAATTTTGAAAGTAATCATCCTAGCCTATAAAAAGTCCATGGTCCTTTTGAATCACCGCATTAATAATTGGCTCAGCCCAGCCAGCAAGTGCCCAGAAACAGGAGATCTGCAATTTTCCTAAAGCACAGGGTAATATTAATTACTTTATTTTGTGAAATCTTTAATTAGAATCCCAGATACCCTGTGGTGATGCGGTATTTTTGATGAGAGCGTTGCAGGAGCCAGAAGGATCATCTATCATTGCCACCATTTTTAGATTTAAACTGATTTTATAGGTTTCACTTGAACCTACTTAAATAACCTGGTTAATAGAACAGCATTCCTAATGCTTCTACATCCTTATTCTTTTTACTTTAAATAAAATACCACTGGATACACTGTACCCCCCTAAGGTTTCATTCTAGGAAAATAATGCCTTTACAGTCCCAAACTGCAGTAGCTGCCTCTAGTGCAAGGTCCAGATCTTCCTTTACAAAGAATTTACCCTTCTCTGCTCTGTGTGCGAGCTCAAACCAATCCCAGGTTTCAGCCGTAAATAATCTTTTTCTTGCATGCAGGGGTAGGAAACTATTGAGAAAGTCTGGGTTTTTTTTCCCTGTCTTGAGAGGATTTAATTAGCTGCTGGTATAGTACAACTCCAGTAATATAATCACATACCATCTTTGCTTTTCTCTGAATTAAGAAGGTCTCTGAGAGTGTTGTAAGTTTTCCCCATTCCATTTCCAATGTAACGGCATAACAGAGATGTTAAACGTGAAAGCTCCACTACTCTTGGTCCTGATGCTCTGCATTCAACAAGCTGAACACACTATCATTTAAATTCAATGAGGCCTTCCCCCAGGAATGGTACTCTTGTGGAAGTCTTAAATTTATTAGAAGTAATTAATTTTAGCAATTATTTAGTGCATAGGCTTCAGGAATGTGCAAATAATAATTTTTTATGTTATTTTAAAATTAACTTAAAAATGTATTTTGTAAACACACATAACAAAGCTCTCGCTAACATACGGAAAAAATAAATGTAATACAGTAACAATGTAAACATCTAAGGGTTTAATTAGGTAATTTAATTACAGTGCCTTTAATTCATTAGTCAGTATGCTGTGGGAATCTATTTTATATGTTCAGCAAATATAGAAGATAAACAGTTCCCTACGATTCAACTTCTGCAATTCAGTTCTTTCGAAGCCAAACAAAGAGAAGAGGAAAAACAGTGAGCATGCCCAACCTTGATGAGTCTTTCACATTTGATGTACAAGTTACTACAGTGGGTTCATTTCTTGTCCTTACCTCAGAATTTAAGAGCAGATTTTGTGACTATTTAGATATATTTGCAAAATGAACAAGCATCTGACTGAACATAGTGACCAGAAGGAGAGGGGCCAAGGGTGACAAGTTCCTGCCCCACCTTCCCGGGTGCCCTTGCTTATCAGGTACAAGGCCCTCAAAGAGGAACCTTCTAATAACAATGATGATTCATCTAGCTTAGAAGTGTTGCTAAAATTGTCAGCCTACAATCTACATCAAAACTACTTCTAGAAGGAAAAAAAAATGGGTTGTTATCATAGGGAGCTCCCTTGTGAAGGGAGCAGAAAGCCCCATATACAGACCAGACCTACTTAGGGAAGTCTGCTGCCTCCCTGAGACCTGGGTCAGAGATATGGTGAGAAAACTTCCTACCTTGGTATGGCCCTCAGATTGTTATCCGTTCTTGACTTTTCAAGCAGGCAGAGATGAACTCACAACAAGAAAGCAAGGAGCAATCAAGAGAGACTTCAGGGCCTCGAGATGACTTGGCAAGAGATCAGGAGCACAAGTAAAGTTGTCCTCTATCCCTCCAGTTGCAGGGAGCAACAGGGCGGGGAACAACAAAACAGGAAGATCCATCAGATCAACACCTGGCTCTGAGCCTGGTGTCACCAGCAGCACTATGGGGCTTTTGATCATGGGCCAGTTTACACAACAGCAGGCCTGCTGACGACAGACAGGGTACACCTGGCTCAAAGGAGGGAAAGGAGTTTTGCACAGGAGTTTCAAGGGCTCATCAAATGAGCTTTAAACTAGACTTGGAGGGACAAAGGGATAAAACCAGGCTTGCTGGAGATAAGCACATCAATATTTTGGAGTAGCATGTTCTGTCAAGGTCCTTACATCTGACATGCCAGTGCAAGTGGGATGGGACAGCCATATGATAGCAAAGACAGAAGGGATATTGATGGGCCAGAAATGACAGTACAGCCTGGGAATGATCAGGTAGGAATTAGGCTTTCTGCCCCCCACAAAGGTGACAGGATCAACAGCCCAACTGAAGCACATCTACATGAATGCACGCGGCACAGGCAACAAGCAGGAGGAGCTGGAAAGCCATCGTACAGCAGGAAAGCTATGATCTAGCCTTGCCATCGTGGAAACATGGTGGGATGATTTACACAACTGGAGTGCTGCATTGGATGGCTTCAGAAGGGAGAGGCCAGGAAGGACAGGTGGGGGAGTGGCCCTGTACACTCCCTGCTAGGGAGTATTTTGATTGTCCTGAGCATAATGATGCTGACAATAGGGTTGAGTGTCTGTGGGTAAGATTCGGAGGGAAGGTGAACAACACAGCTATCACTGTGGGAATCTGTTACAGACTGCCCAACCAGGACCAAGAAGCAGAGGAAATATTCTATAAGAAGCTGGGAGGAGTCTCACAATCACTACCACTTGTTGTTATGGGGAACTTCAACTTACCAGATGTCTGCTGGAAACAGAGCAGAGAAGAAACAGTCTGGGAGGTTCCTGGAGCGTGGGGAATATAATTTCCTGACACAGCTGGTGAGAGAGACAACTTTGAAAGGTTCCCTGCTGGACCTGTTGTTCACAAATAGAGAAGGACTTGTAGGTGATGATGTGAAGGTTGGAGGCCATCTTGGGCACAGTGATCATGAAAATGATAGAGTTTTCAATTCTTGCGGAAGTAGGGAGGGTGATCAGTAGAACTGCCACCTTGGACTTCCAGAGGGCAGACTTTGACCTGTTTAGTAGACTGATTGACAGAGTCCTTTGGGAGACAGTCCTGAAGGACAAAGGAGTCCAAGAAGGCTGGACATTCCTCAAGAGGGAAATCTTTCAGGCACAGGAGCAGGCTGACCCAGCAGGTGTTGGTGGGGAAGAGACCAGCCTGGCTGAACAGGGGGCTTTGTCTGAACCTCGGGGAAAAAAGGCAAGTCTATGACCTTTGGAAGGAGGGGCGACCACTCCGGGAGACTACAAAGATTTTGTGAGGCTATTCAGGGGGAAAATTAGAAAGGCCAAAGCCCAACTACAACTTAATCTGGCTACTGCCATAAAAGGCAATAAAAATATTTCTATAAATACATTAACAATGGAGGGACTGAGGAGAATCTCCATGCTTTATTGGATGCCAGGGGAAATATAGTGACCAAGGATGAGGAGAAGTCTGAGGTACTGGATGCCTTCTTTGCCTCAGGTGTTAATGTCAGTTGCGCTCTGAGTGCCCAGCCCCCTGCGCTGGAAGACGGGGATGAGAAGCAGAATGAAGCCCCCATAATCCAAGGGAATATGGTCAGTGACCTGCTATATTACTTAGACACATGCAAGTCTAAGGAGCCCAATGGGATCCACCCAAGGGTACTGAGGAAGCTGGAGGAAGTGCTCATCAATCTACTTTCCATCATTTATCAGCAGTCCTGGCTATACTGGGAAGGTTCCAGGTGACTGGAGAATAGCAAATGTGACACCCATCAACAAGAAGGGCTGGAAGAAGGATCCAGGGAACTACAGGCCTGTCAGTCTGAACTGGGTGCCAGGGAAGGTTAAGGAGCAGATCACCTTGACTGCCGTCATGCAGCACATACAGGACAACCAGGTGATCAGGCCCAGTCAGGGTGCATTTATGAAAGGCAGGTCCTGCTTGACTGACCTGATCTGATCCTATGACAAGGTGACCTGCTTAGTGGATGAGGGAGAGGCTGTGGATGTTTATCTGACTTTAGTAAAGTTTTTGACACCATTTCCCACAGCATTCACCTGGAGAAACTGGCTGCTCATGGCTTGGATGGGCATCACAGTCCATGTGTGCTTCACTAAGAAATTAATAAGTACTTAGAAAACAAGTTACCTCAGCTTACGGTATTGCAAAATAATTTTTTATGTATTAAACGCTGAATATTCTGCAGCAAAATCACACACAGACAAAAGAAATGCATTTAGTTTGACTCTGTTTCAAATATCAGGAATATACCAGTCTGGTAGAATAACATCAAATGAGCAAAGTCTGTTCTGACTTCAGCTTCCTGACTTTTGGCTTCACTGAACCTCATTTTCAACCTTTACAGGTTGCTGTAGCAACCTCTAGCAGGCAGCTACAGTTTGAGTCTCCTTCCATGCTAGATTTCACATTTGCGATAATGGCACTGTAAGTGAATTCCTGACCTTTATCTCCAGCAAAATAGGTTCTGTTAAATATTAATATTTGTAGTACCTTGAGATATCCTTGATTCGTTTCATTGGTTAGGGGGTCGATTATGGGTTCTTACAGCACGTGCTCTTTTCTACATGAGTATATTCTCATGTTGTCTAAAATATGGTGGTTCGTGGGTTTGTTTGCCTCAGGGTTTTTTCGTGGTGAGGTTTTTTATAATAATTCTGCACCACTATAAAGATTCAAGGAGCAGGCCCAAAGAGCCTTGCTGTCACCACTCTTCACATATCTTTGGAGAAATACTGTTTGCTGTGCTTTCTTCTTGGTTTATATGAGTTCTACTGTATGTTTATAAAGAACCTTTAAGAGCATTCTGCTTTACGAATTTCATAGATCTCATATAGCCAATGAGGAACGGGAGGCACAGAAGAAGATCAGGTGTTCAAGACGGACCCTTCTGAGCTGATGGAAAGACTCCAACACTATCTAAGAGAGAGGGCATTATTTCTGTGAGCAGTTGTGCCTTTTCTAGACAGATGAATGACTAAATAGTTGAGCAGTAAGGGAAGCTTATGTCTGGTTGAAAAGACAAATGACTAAATCGAGCTCTGCTGCTGCTCCCCAAAGAACACCCTGCCCTCATCGGATCCTGAAACATCACTGAGTTCTCAGTGATGAGGTGCCTCTACGCAGGAAATGTGCTCTTAAAGCTTGTAATGAAAGTTACATTTCAGAAGTATTTGTTTTAGATCAAACCAGACTTCAGCTTGTAACTTCTGCTCCCAATGACATAGTTCTGAAACAAATCATTTTCCTTTATAGCTTCCAGTACTTTCTCTTACTGTCTTCCAGCTAGACATCTCCTACTCCCGGAGTCCACACTCAGGCACAAATGTTTATTTCCTACAGTGCTACTGCTGCCAGCATGAGGAAAAGCAGGGTTGTGGGTGATAAGGGTCTATCTTTAGGAAGGAAAAATATTTGTGTCAAATAAATCTTTGATTCGTAGCCATAGCTATTCAAACCTGTAGTGGATTACTGATGTGTGGTGACAATTCTTACTGTTCAGTTTAGCAAACCAAATACACCTCAACTCCAGGCAGCTCATGTTTTATTGACTAGAGATACTAGATGGGGACTACTATTTTTCAGCTGCACGTTCTAAAGCGATGTCATAGATACCGATTCATTCTCACTTTCTGGAACTGCCTCAGCACGCTGGGAGGTCTGAATTATATTTATTTCACAGATTCCACAGCAGTCACTCATTCTGAAAACAAACATTCAGCTTCTTTCTGAAACAGCACTATATTGAAAGTTGTCTATTTATTACTGTGTCCTTTTAATTGTATTGCACAATGCACACATAATACACACAGCCTTTAAATCAGGTTTGTGTCATAATAACTATGGAATAATATGCACCTCTGTAACATTTAGTATATACAGTTATTCATAGACGTGCTTCTCTGACATAGCCAAGAAATTATCTTTCTATCCACTACCTTAGTGCAAGAGGGAAGAATGGAGGAGGTAATCAATTTTCAGAACAAAGAACAACATAGTGAGATTTTAATTTAAAAAAAAATATCTGCTAAGAATCAGACTACAACAACTCTCATTAATATGAAACCAGTATCTTTAAAAAAAGCCGAATTTAGTATTGAATACTTCTAGCTTTAGTTGTAAAACTGTAAATGTGTACACAAAGTATGCTTGGTTTTAATTTGCAGTGACTTAATATGTTATTTCTCAGTTACAGATCTCCTTTTTTCTATCAGTACGGTATTTCATGCTTAAAGACCTAAAGGGCAGGAAACAGCTGCTTTTCTTGTCCTCTAATAAAAACAAGTATAAAACCTTCAGAAAATAGTGGTGTTCTGCTTCCTGATTTCTGACAGAAAACTAGGGGAAAGTAGTTAAGTTAAAAACCGTAAGATTATGACACCAAGTCTGGAAAAGGTGGGATACAGACAAGTGTTAGCAGTCAGTAAAGCAGAGAAAGAGAGTAATTCTATTGTTTTGTCCAACTCACGTGACTTAAACAAGTTACACCAAAGTTACTGCTCTTTGAAAAATAAGAATATGCCCTTACTTTGATATCAGGCAGCTCTTCCATAGGAGATCTTCTAAATGGTATTTTTCTTCGTCTCAGAATAAAAAGTCTTGGATGTTTATGTGATTGGATTTTTTTTTTATCATGATTACAACATCTGCAAAATATAAGAGAAGGAATAGAATTTCAGATGGTTTTGAGTTAAATATTTTCTATGCAGCAATGCCTGTAGTCTATATGAATAGGAGGATTTTTCTTTTCGAAATACTGTCTTTTCTAACAAATGGTCCTTTTTGGCAAAACTTTCCAATTTCTGTGTTCTTTCAAACATGTTTTATTGCATAGATTTTTAAATTGAGTACATTGATAACAGTAGATTTTTGTATAAACTATAAACTCAATATAAAATGGGAAAACCCCAGAAAACATGCCTGTACAGAAAGCAATGCATTTTGTTAAGAGCAGATTTAAATGTAAATAAATGTCATTTTTTGTTAATATGAGTTTCATTGACTGATTGATGCTGGAAATAAATGTGATATTTTCAGTGTTACATTTGACTGCTCTAATCTCCACTAAATCATTTTCCCCAAGTGCCACCTCCAAGACAATGATTAATGACATACTAATAAAGTTCACTTTGGCAGTCTAAAACTAAAATGTCATTTCTATTGGGTATGAATAATTTTCAGCTAAATAGAGCCTTGAATCAGCACCATGATGTTCTTTGTTCAAGGACTTTATTTTTAAAATATTTTAATATAGCTGAAAGTAAAAAAAAATAAAAAAAAGTGGCTGTGAGTTATCTACATGATGAAGTGGTGTTTTTGTTGGCTGATTCTTCTTTTAGTCTTGGCACTGCGCTCTTTGAAATAAATTAACCATTATCAATCACTGGGTATAATCAGGTTTACAAATCACTCTACAGTGCCATTAACCAATCACAAATGAGAACTCTAATTCCTGTCTTCGTACCAATACACATATTCGCTTGTCTAGTTGGTATGTACTGAAATGGAAACCGGACCTCAGACTCTAATATTACTCCTTAATTGCACAGCATTGCCAGCCACACAGAATGGCAGTCTGTACCCCAAAGAATCTAAAATCTTGAGAGACAAACAAGGATATCAGGAGGACACACGTACAAGTCTAGGGAAGAATGCAGTGGACAGTCTTAAAGGTACTATTAGTTTCCTTCTGCGTGTTGCAACAGAAGAGATATCTTCAGAAAGGACTTAACAGTGAAAATGTTGCCTAACAAACAAGCTATTGTGTGTTTAGGTACAAAAAGCAAAGAAAAAAGGTGGAACAAGGAAAGGAGAGCCACCTGTACTGAGCTCATGTGAAAAAAAAAATGAAGACAAAGGTATACAAGAAAAAAACATGTTAGAAGGTGCAAGTTCTTGTGAAGCTGTACAGAATGCTAAAGGGGAAAACAAATTACAGGTGAGGGGAAGGTTGAATCTGAGATTAATTTAAGCAAGCCTTGATTTGATCGGCACTACAGGCGCTGTGATCATTAGGAAAACTGGATTCTTAGAATCACCGATCTGTAACTTGAAGCACAAATCACACTGACGTTTGTTTGGATTCATGTTTTTAGGTTTGGTATTTCTGAACTGTGGCCACTATCATGCCAGTGAACACCAGAGTACTACTGAAACATCTATATGGAGCATGGTGGCACAGAGGCAGAACTTACTCTTATTCTTGAACTTTCTGGGTTTTGCTACTCCTTTCCTCTCCGTACGTGTTCATGTGCTTAGTGACTTTTCACAGAATCTCAGAATGGTCGAGGTTGGAAAGGACCTCTGGAGGTCATCTTGTCCACAACCCTGCTTCTTCAAGCAGGGCCACCTAGACACAATTGTCTAGGACTATGTTCAGACACCTTTTGAATATCTCCATAGATGGAGACTCCAGAATCTCCCTGGGAAACCTGTGCCAGTACTCAGTCACTCTCACAGTGAAAAAGTGTTTCCTGGCATTCAGAGAATCTTCCATGTTTCAGCTGGTGCTTTGCCTCTTGTCCTGTCACAGGGCACCACTGAAAAGAACCTGGCTCCATCCTCTTCACACACTCCTTTGGGAATTTATAAACACTAGTAACATTCCCCCTGAGACTCTCCTTTCCCGGGCTAAATGGTTCCATCTCTCTCAGCCTTTCCTCACAGGAGAGCTACTCCAGTCCCTCCATCATCCTGGTGGCTGGATTCTGTCCAGTATGTCCATCTCTCTTGTACTGAGAGACCAGAACTGGACGCAGCACTCCAGATGTGGCCTCCCTAGTGCTGAGTAGAGCCCCTCTCCTTCAACCTGGTGGCGATACTGTGTAACGTAGCCCAGGACACCACTTGCCTTCTTTGCTGCAAGGGCACGTGCCTGGCTCACGTTCAACTCGCTGTCCAACAGGACCTCCAAGTTTTCTGCAAAACTGCTTTCCCTTGCATGGTGCATGAGATTGTTCCTCCCCAGGTGCAGCTTCTTGCACTTCTTGTTAAATTTAATTAGGTTCCTGTTGGCTCTTCAGGCTGACGAGGTCCCTCTGGATGGCAGCACAACCCTCTGGCGTATCAGCCACATCTTCTTTTTCATTGGTTTCTTTCAGTCATTCTTTCCATTTTTCCACACATTTAATTTTGTCTACTTGCTTTACTGTTCTAAACATGCTTTCTTTCCTTTTTTTTAATCCTTTCCTTGTCCCCTTACCCACATACTGCACTGTTTGTATTTTTTCATGCATGATTTCTCATGTTACTAAGATAACGTGCTGCAAATTATGTATGTTTCAGGAACTCAGAACAATAGCAAATTCTATTTGGTAGAGTTGGATAAGAAGATCTGGACCTACAGGCATGAAGAAAGTATTATGCTTGCCATTGTACAGCATCTCTTTTAATTTCTGTATGTTTCAACTACTGCCATGGCTTCGAGACTATGCTTTGTTCCCCGGAAGATTTTCATATTTTCCTCCTCAATAGTCACTTGTGGTTAAAATGTTTCTACATTTTGCAAATAAAATAATGATATATAATAAAATAACCCATTCCCAGTATCATATTTATGTTATGGCCAAAGTTGTTGAATAATTTCCCTGTGGAACATTATTATAAAAAAAAAATAAAACTTTATCAGTAAAAGGTGCATAATTTACATAATACATAAGGAGGCGTAGGAGGTATTAGTGGTTTTATTGTCATAAAGCAGGTAATTTTCTCTAGATATTTTCATGACAGAAGACCTACTTTTTTTTTTTTTTTCCCCAAGATCAACGTGAATGTCTAAAAATTTTACTTATCTGAAGCGTAATTTCCTTTTCCTACAACAAGACTGCCTTTTGCTTTCCCAAGCCAACACTGTCTAACACTCAGTTTTGGAGTGGAGCATTAAGATACTACCTCTCACTCCCAACCATTACTGAAAAGGCCACAGTATTTCAGACACAATATGAAGCGCCCTTCAAAGAATGGTCTTTAAATGACTTTCAAAGACGTGATTAAGAACTTTTAAATTTTTAGCATGATTTCTAGAAATAATAAAAGAACAAAACAATATAGAGACTGTATTTTCTTTTCATCCTTCTACGTAATTCCAGAAAATTACTCTGATAAGGAGAAAACTAATCAAAAAATGCCAGGTCTTTCCGTATCAGATTCTGATGAAGTTCTACAAATGCTTCCAGAAAGCCTCCCGATATTGTTTCTGATGCCTTCTTCTGGCCCAACTGCCTTCCCATCCAAACCGTTATTTATTTTCCCTTTGATATTACTCCCTCAGAGATACATGAAGCACATCTTCATCCTCTTATTATAAAAGTTTGATTAAGCTCACTTAAAATTTTAAGGAACTTGAAATTATTGTAGCTTACTCAAAGTCTGAAGATTTTTCATTTGCTCTGGAGAGCTGATGAGTGGTTTTAGTATAAATACGTTGTATAATTGTCCTAGAAATACTAGTATTGCAGACTTGCGAACTGCTCAGACCTCAAAATGTAGACTGCACAAAGTTACCATGGTGCACTGACCCCGTGGTCAACACCTAAGCCCCTACCCAGTCACTCCCTCACTCCCCCCAGCAGGATGAGGGAAAGAACAGAAAGAGCAACAGTAAGAAAATTTGTGAGTGAAGGTAAAGAGAGTTTAACAGGTGGAATAAAGCTGTGCCTTCGAGCAAAGGAAAATAAGGAATTTACTCACTATTTCCTGTCAGCCAGCAGATGTTTAGCTGCTTTCTGGAAAGAAAAGCCTCAGCACCCTTAATAGTTACCCAGAAAGTCACATGCTATAATCCCAAATATCCACTTCCTCCTCCTTCTCCTGAGCTTTTATAGTGAGTCATGTTGCAGATGTCCTATTTCTGATGTCATATGGTATGGAATATTCCTTTAGTCAAGTAGAATCAGCTGCTTGTGGCCCTCCCAGTTCTTGCACACCCCTAGTCTACCAGGGGTAGAAGGCAGGAAAGTGAAGAGTGGGAAAGAGGTAGAAAAAGAAAAAAGAAAAACCTCGATGATGCGCAAGCACTGCTCAGCAACAGCCAAAACACTGGTATGTTTTCATTGCTGTTTTTCTCACAATTCCAAAACAGCGCCATGTGGGCTGTTGTGAAGAATATAAACTCCTTTCCAGCCATACCCTGTACGTACATTCAGGCCTCCTGACACCCAAATAGAGCAGTGACAGCCTCATTCCTCTGGCACAAAGCAGCAAAACGATTTCTTTAAAAAAAAGGTTTCAAAGTGGATCTTTTGGGAAGAAAATCCATTTGCCCAAAACCCAGGGATTCTACCATCTCTTTCAATGAGTTGTTTTGAAATTGCATCACCTCTCTGACTAAGATACCAAATCTGATTTTAACAATAATATTTTTTAAGTTGAAAATTCCAACCATAGGTACTATAAATCGACCAAGATCAGAAAGTGAGATATATCAAAAACTTTTCCTGTGTAAGTGCATACTCAAGGGATCGAGATGAACTCTTTAACCTAATAGGAGAATTAGGGCAAGAAAAAACCCAGATTTAATCAGCCTTGAATACTTTGAAGATGGAAACCAGAACAAGCTTTCTAGTCACTAGAAGATTTGTAAATTCCCAGAACAACTCTCCGAAGGGAAGACTGAGATCAAACAGAGCTACTTTGAAAGTAAGGTTGATCCATTTTTAAAATGGTTTTGTTCCGTATTTTGGACTCCTCTATAGGTTTGATTTTCTGGTGCAGTAAAGGACTAAAAGTTCATGATCCAGTGTTGCCTCCCAGGACTCAGCAATAAAACCTCTGAGGATAATGGTTATCTCCCAAACTGTTGGTAATTTATTTGTCCTCCTTTAGGAACTGTTCTCTATTTACATATCCTTAGAATTTGGTCGTAAGACTTGTACACAACATTTTATTTGTATAATGCTCAATACTTAAACAAGATTACTCCGTAGACTACTTTCAGTAGTGATAATAAGTACACAAGTAGGTCATCTAGGATCAAGACCCAAATGCTGACAGCCAAAAGAGAGCAATTTTTGAATGCTAAACATGTTGAAGAAAGTTATGAAGTGAAGAAGGGGGTCAAATCACCATCTAAATAATTCACAGCTGTCTGATTCTGTTAAAGCAGACAGGTTTTGAAGATGAGTACATGACAGAATCCATGGTTTTAAGCACTAGCAAGATTGATATCAAAATTACCGAATCTCTGCGAAACAGCCCTTTCTACAACAACTGTTTTTTCAGCATACATCAGGTATGCTTGGTTTTCACATGACTTCCTGTCACGTGAAAGCCCTAATGGGCTTTGACCAACAGAAGTTCCCACCTCTCAAGACTGCAATAAACGTTATTCCTCTCCTTCTTTTCAGATGATATTGTATTATATAATCGTAAAAAGCGATGAGCTCACCTAAGCCCATTCCCAGTTGCTCGCTCACTGCCCCCAGCAGTTGCCATTAGCTTCTACTGTACACCTTGTCGTAACTGCAAGTGAGCCAAAGTGCCATTTTGGCTTTTAAGACAGTGATATTGCATGTCTGTTCTTCTTTCCCTTTTTATTTTCACCATCTTTTTACACTCTGTGTATATGCTAAACCTCCAGCTCCTGGTGAAGTAGCACAACAGTTTTCTGTGCATCAACTGCTTTGAGATCCCTTTATGACAACCACATGTAAAAAGGTAAGGTATTATTAATCACTGGAAGGGAAGTTATGAACCAAACCCAAGGTAATTTGGAAGTCAAATAATATTCACTGTGTCAGCTTTCCACTGTGACTCGTTGTATACTTCATAAATAACTAAAATATAAAGAGAATAAATAGTATTTGTCAAAAATATTACATGTATTCTTAGTCCTTACTTGAAATTATGAAAGAAGCAAACAGAATCTAAAAAATAACGTATTTCCCCTATATTTAAAACATAAAATCATAGAATGGTAGGGGTTGGAAGGGACTTCTGGAGATCATCAACTCTAACTGTCCTGAGAGCACAGGATCACCCAGGGCAGCCCACACAGGAACAGATCCAGGTGGGGCTGGAAAGTCTCCAGAGAAGGAGACTCCACAGCCTCT
>JAAGNO010025143.1:4963-19840 GCA_033439905.1 Ceryle rudis
GTGACGTCCAATGATAGGCCAAGGGCAATGGGTGCAAGCTGGAACATAGGAGGTTCCATGTAAACATAAGGAGAAACTTTTTCTCAATAAGCGTGACAAACACTGGAAGAGGCTGCCCAGGGGGGTTGTGGAGTCTCCTTCTCTGAAGACATTCAAAACCCACCTGTATCTGTTCCTCTGTGACCTAATCCAGGTGATCCTGCTCTGGCAAGGGGGTTGGACTCAATGATCTCAAGAGGTCCCTTCCAACCCCTAACATTCTGTGATTCTGTCATAAAAGTTGCTTTTACTGTGGAAAAAGAGGTCTTTAATCACAACCAAGAGATTGCCACCTCTCTTGGCTGCCCTTAGGGAGATTCCTGGGCAGGAGTTCTCTGATAATCCTGGACCTTGTCCACAGAAGATCCAGCAGTTCTCTAGGCATGAGCCCAGGTAACACTTGAGGTATTATGTCCATTTCTGGGCTCCCCAGTACAAGAGGAATATGAACCTACTAGAGACAGTCCAGCAAAAGATGACTTATGATAAAGGGACTGCAGCATCACTACTGTGGAGCAAGGCTGAGAGATCTGGGACTGTTTAACGTGGAGAAGAGAAGGCTCAGAGGGGAATTTCATCAATGCGTACAAATACCTGAAGGTAGGATGTGAAGTAGACAGAGATTGGGCTCTTTTCACTGGTGCCCAGTAGCAGGACAAGAGGCAATAGGCACAAACTAAAACAGAGAAGGGTCATTCCAAACATCAGGAAACACTTTTTTAGCGTGTGGGTGACTTAGCACTGCAACAGGTTTCCCAGAAAGGCTGTGGAGTCTACCTCCCTGGAGATATTCAAAAACTGTCTGGACATGGTCCTGGGCAACTGGCTCAAGATGGCTAAACTCAAGCAGGGTCATTTGGACCAGATGACTCCAGAGGTCCTTTCCAACCTCAGCCACTCTGTGACTGATTCTGTGAAAGTCAGTGGTGTGGTACTGAACATCTTTTCTTCACTACACCATACAGGCTGGTGACATGACACTGAAAAGATTATTTATTGGCAGGAACATCAGCTACTTACGTGGCTAATCACTTTTGAACATAGAATTTTGTAGTGTGGCCAAGTCTTGAACCTCACCTAACTCAAAATTTAAGAAGAGATCAACTACATGCAGACAACTATCAGTGGTGAATGCCACTCACAGACACACACTCTGAGTAATTCAGCATAAAATCACAGAACATTTTGGGTTGGAAGGGACCTTTAAAGGTCATCTAGTCCAACCCCCCTGCAGTGAGCAGGAACATCTTCAACTAGAGCACATTTGTCAGAGCCCCATCCAACCTGACCTTGAATGTTTCCAGGCATGGGTCATCTACCACCTCCGTGGGCAACCTCTTGCAGTGTTTCAGCACCCTCATTGTAAAAAATTTCTTCTTAATTCTAAGACTTTCAGTTATTCGGGAATAATGTAAAGAAAAAAAAAAAGCTGTATTAAATACTTGGCTACACACTGAGTTGGTTGACAGAAATATTATTATTGAACCACTGTAACATTAAATCTTCTTACAGTGCATCAGCAATAATATTTTGCATGCACTGAGCAACTGATTAACAAAATTCACTCATTAATATTCTCCCACTGATATATTAATATGCCATCTACAATATGTGACATATCACACAGAAATATGACTTCTGTTGCATTATTTGGTTTCAAGAGGATCACATCTGCAATGGTACATAAATCAAACTGAAAAGGTCTGAGCCAAAGCCCTCAAATCCTAATATAACTTCATATCTTCATATGATGTAATTTTTCTCTAGCGTTGTACAGACACAAAGTGTTTATTAAAACCCCTAATTTACTGGGACCTTTTGTGTACAGTAACACTAACATGGAGAAACTCCTGAACAGAATGGTTGGTTGTTGTCTGGATGGCAAAAAGGGTCCCTGGTGTCTTCATCAGGGTTGGGCAAGTGTCCCTGAACTGCTGTTCTGCCAAATTCTTATCTACAGCTGTCCCCTCCACACACACACACACCCCCCCCCCCCCCCAGACTGGTAATCAACACATTGAGGCATGCAAATAGTACCTATGAACTGTTCTATCCACTGCAGGGGCTGTCTGCATGGAATCTCCTACACTGCCTCAAAATCCCCATGGAGAGTTCCTGTAACAATTTGTCAAATGTTTTGCTATGAAGCCCACTAATCATTCGGTTGATTTCTGTAGCTGGAATTTCCACCTCATACTAGGTTGAAAATAGTGACTTCAATGTTAGGTCATGACACAAATGCCAGGTCTCACTGGCAATCTAGACATCTCGTTTTCACAGAAGGGATCTGCTCTGACTAAATCTAATTATGTCAAGATAACAGAAGTTAATACCTTTGTACACCCAGAATGTCTCACTGGACTAAAACAGCTTTATCAGTCTTTGGACAGAGATGAGATTTCACATCTGAATTTCTTGTAATTAAAGATATGGTAGGTGACAGCCGATACCTTTATCCCAGAAATACGTGTTTAAGGACTTCCTAGTTACAATCATGGAAAAAAAATAGGATTCCCACTACCAGATACAAGTTAAAATAAATCATTCAGAACTTTACATACATACATTCCCTTAAGCTAAATATGCTACGCATTTTCTGTTTCTGATTCCAACTGAAATTAAGGTGGCCTATCTGAACACTTCTACTTTTAAACTGAGGAAAGGCTCATCATCTGGATGGGATTCTCTCACTGTAATATTCTAAGAAGCTCCTACTTATCCTTGCTATGACAACCCTGTGAAGTTTTTTATAAATGTGCAACCCAGTATATATTGGGTGCATTTTTCTGGTGACTCTTGGGGTCACTGCATTCTGCACCAAATGCCCTGAGTGTCACCAGTGGCATCTTCCAGGATCCACATCACTTCATGAGGATGTCACCAGAACTAGTTGAACTGGAGTAAAATTGTTCAGGGCAATGAAAAGAAGGCTTTCATTTATTAGAGTGATTATATTTATGACCCTGATCGGAAGAGTAGCTCTATTTACAGCAAGAAGAAATGGAGTACCTCTTTAAACGGGGTACCTCTTTAAACTTTATGCCTAGGTTAATTCTAGCTGTAGAGCTGTAGCTGTACTGCTTTAGAAAGAAAGCAGAAAGCATGCCACTTCATCACAATTATGATGTACAAGCATTGCTTTCTCAAATGCACAAAGGTTATTGTTATATAACAGACCAGACTCTCAATGAAAGGCACTTGACTGAAGTGAAACAGAAGCTGTTAGCAGTAGTCTATAGTGATTTTTTTGAAAAATATGTTTAAACAAAGCACTTCCCCTCACTCACTACCCATCTTACATTCTCTATGTGAAGGCAGATTTTCCTAGGATTCCTGTGAGCCTTTGAGCAAATCTGTGTAAACATAATAACATAACAGAAAGAAAAATCACTGAGTATAAAAGAAGGGTAACAAAAGACAAATAAATCAACAGGGAAAAAAGACGGAGAAATAAACCAACATATGAAACAAATACCAAAAT
The DNA here is from genome assembly GCA_033439905.1 of Ceryle rudis. Classification (NCBI taxonomy): domain Eukaryota; kingdom Metazoa; phylum Chordata; class Aves; order Coraciiformes; family Cerylidae; genus Ceryle; species Ceryle rudis. The sequence goes on from JAAGNO010025143.1 coordinate 8,484, forward strand.
TAAATTATGCTTCAGGAAGTGTGACTGTTACTGACAGAAAGGCAGAAGAGCCCCACTGCGGTACAGGTCTGTTTGCTTGTGATTACAATTCTGATGCTTCTCCCCAATCCTAGTGTGACAGCAGCATTTAAAAAAAGCTTAGCAATGAAACAGGTTTTATCACCAAGACTACACAACACACTCAGGGATTTATCTCCTTGGGCAGTCAAAGAAATTTTTTATCTATTTCATTTGGCTTCGGACCCAGGCTGTAATGATTGATTTCCAGAGGAATGCTGCCAAATCCTATTATTCTCCTGGAAACAACAGAAGGTTGCAAAAAAATTCAGGGAGACATTTTTCAAATATGTGTTTAGCTACAGGTAACCCTTCCACCACTAGTAATCACTTCCTGGCCTGTTATACCTCATTTTTTCTTATCATTTCTTTGATCTGAAGATAGCAAAAAATCATCTATTTTCAGTCTCATTCTCATTCCACATCATCTGCTTACTCTATAAAACTACATTATCCTAGGGCCAAAACTCTGCAATCTTGCTCATATTCCAGTCATCACTAACAGTAAGGTTACAACCAAACTATTCTATACTGTTTTATACTACCGGTTAATGTAGCATTAAGTGAATGCAAGTAAGTGTCAATGTAGTCAAAGATAACAGATAAACAAACCTATTGGATCGGCCCAGCTCATACAACAGAAAAATAATGTACCATGAGAGTGCTGCATACTTAACTGATTATGCCCAAAAGGCCAACAAGAAATGCCAGGATAGAAGGACAGGAATTACATGAATAGGATAAGGTATCTAGATTAAAATGCCTGTATATCCAAAATATCTATATCATGGAAAAAATTATTTGTAGTGCTAAAGCTGGAGGAAAAGACTCTGAGATGAATGTAAATGAATGCATTCCAATTATCTTATTAATTTTTCTGGTTTAAATAGATTCATTGCTTTAATAAATATTTAGATTACCCTCAGGATTTAATTTTCTGTTCTCAAACTTTGGGTTGGATTATCCATTCAAGTCAGCTAGGGTTCTATGCGTTATAATGGAAAAGGAAGGAAAAAAAATGAGCTATTAGCTCTGCCTTGTAGGTTGCCAATTAATGAATTAAGTAACTAGAAATGAAGCATACTTAGTGTTAAAATCAGCCTGGATGACAGAGAACAGAGCAAGTTATTACATTACTATCTGCATTAGCAGCCATTACTAAGCACATTATCAGATCCAAAGTCTGAAACACAACAGAAATGGATATTACTGCACAGAAAGAACAAAGCAAGTGAGAGGTCCTGCCCACCGCTCCCTTTTTGTATTTTCTCAGTTTGCTGTTTATCAGCCCAACAATTCATGAGACTAAGACATAATTGCAGCCTGATGCTAATGAAACTGTGCTGTTCAACTGGACAGAGAGGGATGTGTTTATGATGAGGTATCACTAAAAAAGGAGTGTTCCTCGGCCAGCTCCTTCCCTTTGCTTGCTTCCAGTGCAGTACCAGAATAGAGCAGTGGATCCCCCCATGAGGGGCTTCAACTCACGAAGGTGGCAGAGAGTTAACTCACCAAAAAGCAGAGCGTAACAGCAAGAAAGGGAGCTGAGCAGAATAAATTCACAGGTGTCTGTGTAAGCCTGACCCCACTGCTGGCTGTTGCAGTCACAGTAGCCTCCCCCATTTAAATGCTCTGCTATCCTGCTACTTAGCGAACCAAGTCAAAGAGCTGAGAAGCTATCCAAGCTGTGATCCTACAAAGTAACAGAGCTCTTTTGTGGTGGAGGGAGAAAATAGTGCTGCTTCCTCCAGCTCCCTCCTGGCACCAATGCACTCAAACCCCTTTGATAGCTGATTCAGCTTGCTACTGCAGCAAAAGTCTATCCATTTTATTTTTCTGAGTTAGATTTATGTCTGGTTAGCTATTTGAATCAGCTCAAAGAGGACATGGTCTGAAAAAGGTAAGTAGTGGAAGCAAGAGGAAGGCAAGAGGCACCAACCACAGGTAACAGAGTAGGTCAGAACCGGAGAACTCCTCTTTTTGGAAGCTGTTACCTGCTGCAGGTAACAGAAGATTAAAAAAACCTGGTTGAACCTATGATGTGTATTGTTCTTCTTCCAAATAAGAAATGGAAAAAAAAGGGATAAACATCAGATGATGATTCAGACTAATTGTAATTTTTAATAGGACAGAGCTGGCATAAGCTCATTTTCTCTGAGTCTAAAAGCACTGAATGTAAGCCATGTAAATCAGTAAACATGCAGGACTCCCATCAGTCAACAGGCTCTTTACCAAAATAAAGCTTGCAAAATACAGACCAAATACATCAAACGTCAGCTTGTCCAATACCCAGCTATCTGCACAAAACTCTGATTAGAAAAAGGTTGAGTGCTTTTGAATTTTAAAATTTTAATTCTCAACCAAGCCATACATTTAATCTTACTCATATATTTCCACTTAAATGAACTAGGATTTAACACCTATAATGGTATTTGTTCTACAACAGTTTGTATGAAGTAGGACCTTTGCTCTTCAAGGCATCAAGCAAGCACACAACAGGCTGTCCTGCCAAACAGAATTCTGGTCTAAATCAAGTCATGGGTCTAAATGAAGTCACGGATACAATAGCAAAAGTACAGGAACATAACGAATCAATACCACAGCAGTCCCTGCACTCGTTGACGCCTGGTTTACTGGCAAATGGGATAAGAGAGGTCAAAGGAAAATGTGAATACTGAAATATTTGGGGCTTGCTTCTATCCACAGAAAAGGGATCTTCATTCTACCTTGAAAGAACAAGACTAAAACAAGCTGAAAGATAAAATACTAGATAGAAAATTAAGCCAAATAAATTCTATTACAATTAAATCTGATGTACAACTGCTGTAAAACTGCTCTATATTAAATGGGAGGAAAACATCATAGGTTTGACAGTGAAAGCTTCTGCAGTTTTAAAACCCTGAGTTTGCTATGTTCCTGGGAGTTGCTTCAGTGAAGAAAACAGTTTAAACAGTTTCCATTTTTTTTAATTAAGTTTCATTATTTTTTCTGTCTTCAAAATTTTTCTTTAATAAAATAAATCACTCATTAATTTTTTTTTTCTTTTTCTTGAGGAAGTCATTCATTTCCATAAACAATGTGAAAGCAGAGCTATCCATGCTGCACATAAAGCCTTCCATGCAGAATATAAATTCAGGTTTGTGGATTTTTCTTAGCCTCCAGGCAGTAATTTGCTGAGGATCATTTAATCAACTGAGGTGCTATTATGTGAAGGAAGTTTATTTCTAATACTCTTCAACAGATCCATCAGAGAATACTCCCTCACATATTACATATTACAAGTAGTATAATTGAGAGTAATCATTCTATACATACATAAATTCCTATACTTATTCCTGGGATTCTAAGATTAGGAATTTAAGAAACTCAGATGGGGATGTCGTTAAGTATTAGTGTGATCCAGCTTCTAGTTTAGGAATTTAAAGTTTTGGGGGAAAAAAAACAACCAATCGACCAAACAAAAAATTAAATTAAAACAAACAAAAATAAAAATTAAATTAAAACAAAGAAATGAAACAAAACCACAAAAAACAAAGCAGAGTAACAAGAATCTTACTCTGTGCCTGAATGTGGTCTGAATCTGGTTTCATTTGTAGTACAAATATAATACTACTGGCTGTATGAAATGTCACTACATCTCAAACAGTTAGTTGCCCTGCATTTTATTGCAAGGTGTACAGCACAACCTGAGGGACAAGAATTTCCAGGCCTGATTTCTAAGCTCCTTTGCTGTTGCAGCCAGATCTTAGGCACTGTGCTTATTTAGACTACGTTCTAGACTGTCTCATCCAAGCCCTATCTGTTATGGCAGGGGCCTTTAGATGATAGCTGGGTATAAATAATTATTATTGAGTACCCCGTGGCAAAATACAGCATTCCGTAGTGAGGCACACTGTGCATAGACCAGTCTTGTACAAAGATGACTGTAAGCTATCTCTTTACATCTGTTATACATAGCTTGCCTTTCTTGTGCATCCATTCAGAACTAGATTCTCATCTAAAAATCAAAATGCTGCGAGGTCTAATTACCAAGGCTCAGATTAGTATTTATTATGCAGTTATTCATCTTTGTAATTGCTAGTCCCAAGCTTCCAGGTTTTTCTCCCAGAAAGAAAAACAAAACAAAATTCAGATTTTAATTAGACTATTTTGACTATTATTAAAATTGAAAATCATTATCTTCTTTTGCAGCTATTGTAGCAAGTTGCTCTTTTATTCAGCAACACCTTTTTAATAAGCCAAAAATCTTTCTTTCCCCAACTACGTTCACCACTGGTGACATCTTTCCCTCCTATTGTAACAAACAGAGGAGCCTCTCAAGGGGAGCACAGACTGGAACACTGTATCCTGATCTTGGTTTTGCATGATAGGCTGGAAGCATTTCATAACTACACTTATTTTTCAGTTACTTTTCATGAGACTGTTCCAAAAGACCTGAGAACCGATCCAAATAGCTCTCCCATGAGGTGAGTTATACACAGAAATCCAAGTCATAGACAAAATAAGCAATTACACTACAAAACAGTCCTGCAATCCTAGCCCACAAATTCTCAGCCGACTTTGGTTTAAAAGAAAATCCTGAAAAGTGTGCCTACACTACAGAGCCAAGTGTGCGGCAGACCCTTTATTTAACATGCAACATGCTGGGCACCCAAACAGTCCTTCTGCCATGTCAAGCAACACTATGTTGGACTCATAACTACTTTCTTCCCTGGATCTTTACCCATGTTGTTTGTTGGAAGCAGAAAACAGCTGAAACTGCAAAGCTCAACACTGCTGATAAACATCTGGTGACTGGGATAGACACAGAAGCTTGGTGAAGATACAGAGGTCTGTGTTCTTATGGCACCGAGGAAGAGTGGCAGAATGCAGTGAAGGCTGCTTATCCCATTCTAACCTGTATCAATTGGAGATTCCAGTTGTGATTACAGTCATGTGGTTTTGAGCTGTATCGAGAGATTCTGCAGTTTAGTGCATTTATCACCAGCAATCTTAAAGAATCTGTGTATGTTGCAAGTGTAAATAAACTGTACTATTTGTACATCTGACTGCTTCTCGGACCTATAGTTTGGGGTAATTCTGCAATCCGTGCATCTGACTACATTTTGAAAGCAACCAGACCTACAGCAGATAGGCTGTTCAAGCATCTGGTGGCAGAGCTATAGCCCCAAACACTAAATTGGCATATCTATCAAGAGGTAAGTCCAGTCACCTCTAGCCCACCTCAACTCTGAGGGCCGGCTGGAATGCAAGGGGATTCACCTCTTACCACACTTATCTAACACTCCACGCAGCACACTACCACAGATTCTGTTTAAAATAAACTTCTCACAGCAACTTTAAAAGTTACGTGAAAGCAGGCATGTCTGCTAGCCCTGGATTTGCAGCGATAAAAAGAAAAAATATACAGAAAGAAGACTCCTTAGCTAAAATCGTTCAATGACTGTAAAATTAGAGACATTAATTAGCTGCTCCTTCACATAAGCTTGTCAACTTATCTTTAGCATAAATATTTATCAAAAAGCTGAGCCCACAGATGGCACTTGAACAGCTACATTTTGGCATCTCCACTTGTGCCTCACAAAATATTCTGAAACAGAAAATTCTGAAATTCTGAAACAGATAATTTCTGTAAAACGTTAGGGTGATAGCCACTAGGTAAACTTTTTCAAACATTAGAAGATTCCCTTTGGGTGAGTTAGTTCAGTTTGCAGTTGCACGGGAGGTCACCGCTGTGAATTGGTGAAAGCTTCTGGGGTACCTCTGGGCTCCCGACTGCGGGGCGGCCAGGAGAAGCCTGCAACCCCTGGGGGGCATATAACCGGGCTTCAACCTTATTTTGCTCTGCTTCAGCCTTGCTGAACCCTACATTTGCCGACCTGCTGGCACCAGCAGTAGAAAACTGAAGCGTAGGACTGAAGAATTCACTGTCTTGTTGTTGTTGTTGTTGTTGTTGTTGTTGTCCTCTGAGCTCGGCTGCCGCATTTCTCTAGTGCTGCCTCACACTCCAGGTAGCAGAGGAGAGGCCTGGCCCTGCAGTGTCTCACCGCATCACGACTCGCCAGACTGTGGCTGCCCGGCGCAGGGGACGAGCCCACAGGATGCGACATCCCCTCGCCTGCCCAGAGCTGGCCCCCTCGAACAAGAGGCCAACGAGCAAGCTGCCCAGACAACGCGCTGTCGTTTTCATGGTTAGTAACAAAAGGATCGTTAAATAACATTACCTAATTAGCACGTCTTTCCCGCCTTGGGCTGCATCTAGCACCTCCTCACCTAGGGTACGGCGCCTCCGGAGGTCTCCACAGGACACCAGGGCAGGGCCTAGCTGGAACGGCTGGTCCCGCCGCCCGGGCCAAGAGCAGGACAGGCCCAGCCCTGGGCGTGTGACTCCTTCCCAGGCCCAGGCCTGGTGCGGAGGGGAAGGGCAACATTGCTGAGGCAGGGACCGATGGCCCCAGGCCGGTCAGGGCTGTTGGTGCCTTTAGATGTTGGCATGCACCCTGGTGCACCAGGCGATGCTTGTGGAACTCGTGCAGCCAAGGGATGGCTCCCACATCACACCTCCACAGCTCAGGAGTCTCTTTTGCTCCATTTATCTCCTTCATGTTCCCCACGTGTTGCCTAGGTGCTGTTAGCATGTCCCTCTCCCTCCTTCTCAGCCCTCTCCTTGTGCTTCTCGAACACACCAGGGTGTTTTCTGAACCAACAAAGTTAACCCTCATCTCCTTGCCTGGCATACCCATGTGGGGTTGCGACAGGAGCTGCCCCAAAAAACCTGAGCCCAGCACTGAGAGGGTCTTCTAGGTACTCCTTGTTGCGTTACTGTAAGAGTAAAGATCTAAACTACATTAGAGATATATTAAATTTAATTTATTTCTGATATGGAGGAGTAAAGATGCACATAGAAACTCTGGAAAGCAAATAAGCAGGATAAACTTTTATAGGCTTTTTATGATTACACAGTTATCTGAACACTAAATTTGTCATCATCAGGGACCAAATTGTCAGTAAAAACATGGGAAATTATTGGAGCAACAAAGTACTGGGCCTGTTCTTTTGATTGTTACCTCCATTGCATAAAATATCAAAATATTTTATTTTTTTGTTGTTGTTCCATTAGCATTTGGGGCTGTTATTTAACACTGTGGTAATTTTAGGTGGTATTTTCTTAAATTTAGCCTGCATTAAATCCAAGGTAAAATAAGGATTAAATGGAAAGGAGCATGGCTGGTATCCGTGCCATTTGAGTGGACAAAAGTAGAAGGTACAATGCTTCAGGTATGACAACATAGCCTGCTATGCACAAGAAAGATAATGAATTCTCCTTAAATAATTACTGATCTTCTTTGCATAGCTCTTAAGGACATGCATTGTTTTCCTGTACTGTGAGTACTGTGTGCACTGGATGAGCAACATCTAGCTAGCTGGGGCACATGCCCACTTCATAAGGGTGACCTTGCTTGAAGAAGACACCATTTTATATTATCACTCTCTCAAAATTAGAAATCCCTAGCCTTCTACTGCACTGACAGTTATAAAAAGTGTCATTAAGAATGGATATATTCATGTTGCATGTGCATATTCATTCTAATATACTTCAATTTTTTATTCATACTTCATTTCCTTTTTATAGACCTAGTTCCCAGTGGTGTCTTGCAATTCTCAGAAAGATCTTTGCATGCTATACAAATCTTATAAAAAACATAAGTGGAGATGAAAAATAGCCTCTACTGAAGTTCCTGTTTAGTCGATGCTGCTAGGGCAGAGTGAGTGCATCCTCATGAAGTAGCTTTGACTATACTGATTTGATATATCTGTTTAATCCAGAAAAATGAACCCTGTCTTTTTTTTGTTTTGTATTAAAAGATACGAGACAGCAGAAATCTGGAGTGTAGGCTGTAGAAGAGGGCTTCTTTTGCCTGAGGACTAGTGTGTTAATTGGAATAAGGCTAGCACAACATAAAGTTGATTCCCTTTACAATATGTTTTTGCCTCTCTGATGTAGGATCTGTTTTCACAGAAGCAGCTATTTATGAACCAAGTTGTCATGTTCTGTCAGGCAATCTATGACACTATTCCTATCCTCTGACGGCTGCTACTTCTGATTATACCAATGACAGTTTGCCTCGGGATGGTCATATCAATCTTTTTCACTAAGAAATATTCTTGACTTTGATTGCCTTTTCATCTTGTTGCAGAAAATACTTCCTGTCTTCAGGGGAAGTCCTAATTCTTAGCTGTGCTACTCAGTTCATTAAAATGCCCTCTGCTTCCTGCTTACTTCCTAGTTTGACAAAACATGCCAGAACAGTGGGAACAGTTCAGCAACTGTTCTTGCCTGTGCAGTGCTTCTCAAAAGGAGAAATAATGGATCCAGTCCCTGTGTAAACACCTTGTACAAGCTTACAGGGATTGGAAACATGGGTAAGGATCTACTGCTTTGAGTTCTTCTTTTCAGTGGAGTTCAGACTGGCAGTTGTACACAATTACTGTTTATAGCAGAGATTTACATCCCTTTGTCCCTTGAAAATTTGGTCCCGGACTGGAGTGGATGGATACAACTTTATACAGACAGGCAAAACATGATGATAGCCTCTGCAGAAGCATTCCATGAATGACAAGCTGTGCCTGCCTTCTCTTGGCTTCATGATTATTACTCATGCTACTTTCCTCTTTGAATGACAGAGAACCCTTCATGAGTTGCATGTGGGAATCTAACATCAGTGAAACAGTTTGATGTGTGTTTGATAAGCTGAGTGGCTAGAAAATGGGGAGTCAAAATCACTCCAAGAACCCCTATTTTTTGTACGGTGTGATGGTCAGAATAGGTGAAGGGAAATACCTTCCCCTGCAAATATGTCTTTCTGGCATTATCTGAGTTCAAAGCTACTTTTTGTAAGAGGGAGTGGGAAAAGATGGAGTGACCTTTGAAATTAGCTATAAAAAGCTGCCTTCCTGCTCCAAGGAAAATAATGTCATAAGGAAAGCCCAAGTGCTCACCTGCCTAAACTCTGTGCAAAGGGGGCAAGTCCATGACCATAAGGCTGCTGTACCCTTTCAGAACAAGCACCGGCATCAGCTGGGAAAGCAATTTCAGGGCAGTTAAGGAAAGTAAGATGTAAACTTGTACTGGGGGTTGAGCTAATACGTCTCACTTCTTCCACAGAGGAAAGGAAAGGACTCATACATGCAAAATACACTCAGGTTAGATCACAAAACATCAGTCTAGTATTTGGCTTGCTTTCATTCCATGTAAGGGAAACCTTACTCTTAAAATTGGACTTTCTTATAACCAATTCAAAGCATAACCGCTTAACTCAAACATGCAAATATGTTTCTCCTACTTTTTTCATCTTGTTTCCTTTGCAGATATACAGATGCTCTTTTATAGCTTGCCTGTCACCAGAGTTGTTAATTAAGCTGTAGCATGGCTGTATACACCCCTTAATTACATCTTAAGCAGTAAGAAGATAACGGGAGTTGTGAGTTAACAGGATTTGCATTGCTGCATAGTCATTGGTGGTAAGACAACAAGAGTTACTGGCAGAGAGGCATCCAGCTGGCTTTCAAGTCTCAGTCTTACTTTATTGGGAATGCAGTTAGAGAAGGATAAATATCTTTTAGGCTTATAAGTGGTCAGCAGAATTATGAAATTAATGATGATCTTCAGATATCTCAGAAATGCATTAATTTTTCAGTCTAATTTTCCAGTTACAAGCTTCACAGGTTGAAATCCTGGCTCCAGCACAATTAAAATTAGTTTTCTTATTGACTTGAAGGAATCTACATTTCACTTTTTTTACTGCATGTATTATTTCCGTAAACATGTGTACACACTTGTGTATTTTAAATGACACTGGAGTTCTGATGTCTTCAGGTGATTCTCAAAGACTAAATTCACTCTAAACATCATGTATCCCATTGTGGCTAGGGCTTAGTCATGCCCCATATATGATGCTTCTTTTCATTTTCTTAATGAGTCCCCTAGGAAGGCAGAGACCCAGATGTCATTTAGAGCCCGCACAGGGCAGGAGCAAGCAGTCAAGCTGTATTCTTAAGAGACATGCAGACAAGAAGGCTGAAAAAGTAATTTTGGTGATGTTTGTCCCTGTGTCATTGAGTCTGAACCAAAAACATCCACAGAAGTACCCGGGTGAGTGAAGTATGAGAAAGCCATGAGGACCTCATTCATGCTGGTTCTTTCATGCACACTGAAAGCTCAGTTTGATAGGATCCTTCGCTTTGCTTCTGCTTGACATAGTTTCAAACTTTGTACAAGAAAGTAGGTGGACTAAGAAAAATTAATGGATGTTATGTAGTCCATCAACCCCTCCTGTATCTCACATACTGAATCTATACATGGATTGGAAGGTGCTGTGGAACCTCAATTTCCTGCTATTTGTAGATACAGAAACTCAAATCGATTTAGCAGGTAGCCATGAAGTGGAAAAGACAGAGTGTTCTACAAAATCTTTGGATTTAAGGAGTTGCTAAGTCAGCCATATGCTCCCATCACTTTTTTATGGACTCTTAGAAATTTTGTTTGGATTTGAGGCAGGCCAACCTACATACCTGACGTAGCAGTCACCACATCTTCCTGATTATGCAGCTTAGAGAGGTGCAAACCACCCTGGACAAGGAGCCTTCTGGAGACCCCTAGGCATAGACAATCATCCTGCTGTGAGCCTTCCACTGTACAAAGTATAAGCTGCTCTGAAAATCAGCAGGACTCATTTTTAGCAAGATCATGATGCCTAGATTTTGCTTACAGCCCTTATTAAAAATCACATTTAGAAACCTTAATCTCAGAGTTAATTTGTTAAGCTTTTTGATACACTTGAGAGCATAAAACAGCAGCATAAAAACACCCTTAAGTAAGAATTCCCTTTTCAGACTTAATTCAGCCAAATGCTGACATTTATTTCTTAGGAAAAAAGCTCACAGAAAAAGGAGGTACATGGCAAGGCTTGGCATTTCTGTTTGTTTCCTAAGTGTTGGTGGCATTCAAGCACATTAGCAGACTAACTTCTCAAAATGTTTACTGATGTTCGCAAGAGTGGAAAGGGCACAGCTGAGAGCTGCGAATGTATATATTTCCATATGTTGCTATTGTAATGACTATTGTAAGTGTATACAGTAATTCCACATTTGACCTGGCTCTATGACTCTTCATAATTCACTTTACAGGAGGGCACATTGGAGAAAATTAGAGTACTCAAATCGTAAGCTCTTACTCAGATGATAGGATACATGCATCTGCTCAGCAATCTCTGTTAGTAGTGTGTAGACTTTGAGATAGC
>JAAGNO010025143.1:19940-30644 GCA_033439905.1 Ceryle rudis
TAAGCTCTTACTCAGATGATAGGATACATGCATCTGCTCAGCAATCTCTGTTAGTAGTGTGTAGACTTTGAGATAGCTCAGGTACAGAAAGCATGATGGTTGCAGCAGAATGGAACTCAGACGAAGCAAATTTGGCATTTTTTCATAAGCTCTAAAGCAAAGTTCTCATCCTAGAAGGGTGGCAGAGGTTTGTGGCACATTGTGTGCCATGAGAGGTAGTTAAGGGAGAAACACTGAAATATGCATGTGTATATATTTTAATCAGGTATAAATAGATAAGCTTTATGCTTTTTTATTTATATAAAATCTATTTTCTTTAGGAGGTAAAAAAAAATCCCAAGTATTAGATAAAATAGCTAGGATTGTATGTTGTGGTGAAGCTGTGTAATTAACAGGCACACTCCACGAGATAAGAGATGGGCTGAAGACCCATCTTATGTTCTAGTTTGGATTTCACTTTTCTGCCCACTCCTATCCTCTGTCTTTTCAGATTAGTGACAGTATTTTCCACAGTGGTTTAGCTTGTATTCTGTTATGATAGTTAATTCTCGCCTCCCTCCATTTGTGTTGATCAATTTTCCAGCAAATGCTATATTGGGGGTGGGGGGGAGCTTTAAAATGTCCACTTGTTTCCTTTACTCAGAAATATTCATTCTGATGTTGATAGTAATCAGCAGCCTTAACGTCCCTGTGTGATATATGTGCTCTGGAAACCAAACACTCTAGAAGTTCCTTCAGAATATTTACAGGGAGCAGGAAGGAGCTCAGATGGTGAGTGAGTGAGTGAGTGAGTGAGTGAGTGAGTGAGTGAGTGAGTGAGACTAGCATGCATACCAATGACTACTAAATGTACTGTAGGGAGAAGCATCATCCTGGTCTTGTACTGGGGACAGAGATTACATAGCATGATTTAAATATTAAATAAGGAAAGGTTAGTCTTTCTAATACTAAACTAAAGAAAGGGATTAGTACATGGCAGTGATGCATTTCTTCTCATCTATTGGGATTATTCAAAATTCATTAGGATCATGAATTTAAAAAAAAAAGTTGGGCTCTTTCTCATTGCTTTTTGGTTTGGGCAAATGTTTTCAGGCAAGTGCATAATCTAAAAACTTTTCCAAACTCATATAAATGGGTGCATTGAATATATTGCTAAGCACCCACACCCTTCTCCTTGAAATAAGGTGTATCAGTTTTTCTTTTTGAGGAGTGCTTAACACAGCAGAGGAATGCCCTCACCTGGCCCTTCGTGCTACTCTGGTAATAGCAGTGGTGCACAAAAGACTTAGCATAAGGTATCACCTTCCCCATCAGGCCCTTCCCTGATGGATTTACTAAAAGACAGATTTAAGAGATGGAATCTTCCATAAATCTAAAAATATTAATGTATTTAATACAGACAAAACCACCTCTTATTTGCGATAAAAGGAAGACATTTATTTAATTTTCTTTTTCTTAACTTTTTCTATACCAAGTGGCATAACTCTGCTTACACTATATTGGCACGTTGTAGATACAGACATGTGAACAAAGTGCCATAGAATAGTGTGGTGTGATGCTGTAGAAGACAAGCTCCTCTGGTTCTGAATGTATATAATCATGCCCTTTTTACCCAGGAACTTTATGCTGAATTTAGCGTGGTATAAGAGCAGGGCTGTGTTGGCTCTCTCTGGATATCTGGTCACTTTAAAGATAAAGATTAAACAAAGCATTCTTTCTATGACATTTTCAAAAGATAACTAAGAATAGGGGAAAAAATATTTTCTTTCTTTAAATGAAAGGACATAAGCTCCTAAAAGGAGCAAAGGAATATGAAACAACAAAGGGGGAGTGAGGGAAAGGAAGTGCTTGGACTATGCTTAAAAAGAAAGCCACTTTTCTTCTGTTCTGCTCTAATTCCTGCTATTTTGGTGTGGAAAAGAGTATCCTCTGCAGAGCATCTCTGCAGAACTAAGAAGTCACCTTTTTGACTGCTACCCTACACTGCTTTTTAAATAGAATTCATGAGAGCGTACCATTTTAAAGTCCTAAAGCAGACTTCGCCAAACTCTCTAACTGCAAATGGAACATCAGGGACCAGAATTACTGTTTTCTGCATTAAACCAGTGTGAATTCGGACAGAGCAGTTCGCTCTATGAAGCAAGCATCTGAGCCTACAGGTTACCCTGCTTTTTATCGTTTATGCTACCCTGAACTTTCAACGCAATCATTGTTCCACCAGTGGAGAATCACTTCTGCAGAGCCTTCAGCCCCTGTCAGTGCTGTGTTTTACACCTGATAACATAGAGGGTTACTGACAGAATTGCCAGCTCTGCCTTCTCTAGCCAATTTCCCTCACAGTACAATCTCCCCAGTGTGCAAGTGTGGTTCAGGTACATTTTTCCTGTCACTTTCATGTGTTCTCAGCAGTTGGAAATGGAAAGCAAACATAAAAGAATAGAAACAATGCTATGGTTTTGGATCAGGAATGCATTCCCATGGAGCGTTCTTTCAACCGGATGGGGGAACATGACGATAAAATACAGTGACAATAAATCTTTTGGAGTTCAGGAATGCTTCAAATTCTATTCCTTTTGCTTTTGTTTTGACAGGTCCTCTTTGCCACGCTGTATTTTCCTTGAAAATGAGTTCATTTTTGGTCAGTAATAACAATGCAAAGCAAACCGTGCTTCAAATGCTTTCCCGGTCGCGAATTTCAATTGCAGAGATATGCAAAAGAGAGAGTGTTAATGACATTTAGGATTTCTTCAGCTTTCAATTCCAACTCTGCTGTTGCATATTAATCCTCTGGGGCACTTCATTCAGATTTCATACCATTTCCCATGTTCAGGAAATGTGGTCAGTTTTAGAGATCAGCTGCTGGCCTGACTCCGAACATTCAGCTTCTTTCTCCTGTGTCTTCAGACAGTTTAGGGCTTGAGTTCCACACTTGGCTGAATGAAATCCTCCCTCCTACTGTTGTGCCATACTGTTTTTGTTTTCTGACATTTCATCCTCAAAGTACTTGTTTCTATATATAGTTTCTTAAAACACTGTGTAAACAGATCCATCCAATACTATTACTTCCCTTCCAAAGAACATGTATGGAAAGGGAATAGATGCTGTTCCTCTGCCTTCAGAAGGATCATACTTGTGTCTCCACTAGACATGGCAACATCAGCAACATCCATGGAGCTAAGACATTCCCAGACTGAAACAAACGCACCATACTCTCACCGTGGTCCAGTACTGGGTTCTTGTTACCACACGTAACCAGCGTTATTGCTGATGTGTACTGACTCATAATCTAGTTACAATCATCAGCTAACAAATGTCAAGCTGCAATTTTAACTCCACATATAAACAATTTTATGGACAAGCTTTTTTCCTTTAGCTTTTCATGGAAGTTTACATTTCAGGAAATAGTATCAGCACAACCATCCTCTGCAGAGTAATTAAGGCTAATTTCTGTATTTAATTAAATTAAGCCAATTTCTTCTCCCATTGGATTACTTGAGGGTAGGGTCAGATGCAGGCAGAGCAGATAGTCAGATTTTGCCATTGTAATCTGCCTTACCTTTCTGAAGATTTTCCACTGCCAGACTATTCCTGAAACAAAATTTGGAGCTTCCAAAGCACCTTGCTTTCTATCACTCCTCACCAAGGTGGGAAGCTGGGTGAGGCTGGGTAAGGATTCTGAGATAAATACCCAATAACAACGGAGTTGTTATTAAGCAGGCATTCCTTATTGCAGCTCTGGGGCAGCACTGGGGATTCTCCTCCATAAGTGCTCCAAAGAATTAGCAAAACACACCAGCTAATAATATACACGAAAGACATAAATATTCATCAAATTTCCTGGAAAGGGCAGTCTTCCTCTAATGAGTTCCTGGAATTCATTTACATAGTCCAAGTATGCGTAATAAAATTAGTGTTAGGGTCTTTTCCCCCTCTGGTGGTCATTCATAGTCTTCCTCACACTGTTCGCTACTTGAACTCTGGGCTTCCTTTCCCCATACATGGTCATAGGGTTAGTTCATCCATCCTTTGGCCCTGGAAGGCTCCAAGGAGATCAGTTTAACTTATTACTGGTGCTTATCTTGACACCTTGAGTCCCTGTTATCAGGGGACTCTGGCTTAAGGAACCATTTCAAGGCCTGTCTCGTCTTTGCCAGGCGAGAAGTCACAGGCTTCAAAACATTTCATTATCAACTCTACCCAACAAGGAACTAAACTTTCAAGTGAGGCTAAGAAAAGAATACAAGTATGGCTAATAAGATTTAAAATTTCTGTGCATCAGTCAGGGAGCAACCTGGGATATCAATCCTTTCATCCCCACCCCTCGCTGCGATGAACTAACCCCACACCAGGAGGCATTGAACTGCCAGCTAGAAAGGTTGTTTGGGATCTGGTGGGAAGTCTCTGCTATGTCTTGGAGAAAGCCTGTGGAGGTAGTATACAAGGTCAGATGGATCAAGAGCTTAATGGGAGCACTAATGGGAACATCTCATCTTTATGCATGCAAAATAAATAGAGAGGAAAGTAGTAAGGTTACGTTGTCATCAAGCTGTGAGTTTTCCATGTGCTGAACTGGCCTCTTCATCCTTACTTCTGCTTGCACTTAGGGAACTTGTTTCCTGAAAATTTAAAGCTCTCTATTTGTGTGCATATTGAAATAAGTTGAAAATTATATACACACTGCATGGGATAGGTATAACACCTAATTGTCAATATAACCACCTGCTGCTATCTCATTTGGGCTAATTTTAACTCCACGGGCATGAATACAGAAAGATAATATTAAAATATGGCTTTTCAAAAACAACATTTCTAGAGGGTTTATTTTTCCATTGGATTTTTTAAAGTGGTTTTGGAATAAAAGAATAATTCAGCCACCATTTAGCTTCATTTTCCCTTTAAAAACTAGCTCATTATAGTCTATTCTCTATGTGGATTTTTCCATTTTAAGAGCTTCTCTGGAATCAGTGTCTATTTATTAGCCTTATTACAAGCAGCAGTCACATACTTAAAACTATAGACTGCATTGTGAATGAAGAAGTTGTGCAACAGCAAGAAAAAAAAATAGCACAAAACAGATTGGCTTCTAAACTATTGCAGCAGAATAGATGGATTTTGCACAAATAGGATATCAGAAGTTTACTATCTTGCTGCTTTCTAGACCGACAAGTAAAGTACTCTTCACCTTATTTAAAGAGTCAGGAAATCAAAGCCTGTTACACTGAGGGTGATTTTCCGGGCCATCATGTCTAGTCTCTTGCTGCTGCTGCAGGCAGCCACATTGTATATTCTTATTGATAGGTGATCAGTTTTCCCCATCCGCAGTTTGTCTCTGACAGATGCTTCAGACCTTCATTTCTTGCAAAGGCTGGAGCCTTTTTTGATGTGCTTATAATTGGGCTTGATGAGTAAGAATAGTCTTAATGATTGATGTTCCACAAAAATGTAATTAATAAAGAAGCAGAGCTATAAAGGAAGTAGGATTAGCAACTGGCTCAAGCAGAATTGGAGTTCACATGCTCAGAAAAAGTCAAGGAGGTACTATGCCTGAATGTAAGAAATAAACCTGATAATTTGCAAATATATTAAAGTAGAATTTGCAATGACTTTTCAGTACAGTGTTTTTTACCTATCTGTATAAGTGGACAATGTATATCAGTTTTTATGACAACTCCGTGCAGATATCTAAAGGTTAAACCTGACAGTAAGTGTTCTGAGTGTCGTAAGTCTGTATTAACTAAGTAAAAGTTACTTTATTGATTTTCACAACCATTATTTTTTAATGCACCTGCACAAAATTGCTTTTCTCTATCCATTAATAAATGTCCACTGAAGAATATCAGAAGCTTGTTGGTAATTGAAAATGCCTACCTCTTCAACATTCAGACAATGCCCTTGCCTTTTAAGCTTTTGGCCATCTAGTGGGATGTCTTATTTTACATCTTACTAGTGCAATACTATCACAACCTAATTTGACAACGTTGCATAGTTTGTGTTTGATCCTCAAAGATGTTTGTCCTTCGTCCTTCTGCTTTTAGTCCCTGGAGCTATTTTATTTGACCTCTCCTGGAAATGTAAAACAACAAAAATTGTCTTTAAAACTTAAAAAGACCTACAAAATGAAATTTCCTTGTTTACAGTAAAGAAAGTAGTTCACTGTGATTTCCAACGTGACATTTAGACATCAGACCTCTATAAACAACGATGAGTTTGGCTTGTCTTAGGCATTTATGTGGCTGCTGAGGTGGCCTTGCTGAAAGCAAAACTAATCACTGTATGAGTCTCCCTTGTGAATTCCAGTAGGAGTGGAACCTATTTGTACAATAATTGATGATGTCAGCTGTCAGTCCTGTAAAAATGCTAATTTATGAGTCATTTACATAGCCTACTTTTTGTGCCTGCTGCACAAGTTTGTCAAAGGCCACTTACAGGAGAAACAGCACTGCATGTACTGCATGTGCACGTGGTGAATGGGCAGGAACACAGGAGACTAAAGTGTGTGTATGCAGGTGAATGGATTTGGAAACGTTTTCAACGCTAAGAATCAAAATCAGCAGCTGATTTCTCAGAGAACACTAAGCACTAGGCCTCTGAATCTGCATCTCCAAGTCACAAAAAGGACAAATGTCCATTTCTTTACACAAGTCCTGAGCTGGTTGGAAATTACATTATTGTGTTGTGCTTCAGTGAATCTATACATTCAGTATATCTTGAATGTTACCGTGGCTCCATCATTCCCAGACTGGAGCTGATTAATGTCTAACCAGCCTGAGGTGTTTCCTCAGGCACCCTCAACATGTCAGTCTAGCTATCCTACTTCATTATTCATCTTTTAAATCCTGCCCATGCGCTCAAACTCTGTCAAACCACAGAGGTACCATTTGTCAGTGGCTGAATAAATGTATATTGCTCAATGTTCAATGTATTCTACAGGGTAATACAGATTCTGAGAAGGAAATTCCTATAGTTAAAAAAAATTAAAAAAAAAAAAAAAAGAAAAAAGGCCCAAGACCTGAAGCTGAGTTTCAAGTAAAACTGGTTGTTAAAACGAAAAGATAGTCTGGGTATCTGAACCACAGTGCACCTTAAAAGATCATGCTAAAAAGGATGGCCAGCCCCAGAGAAACAATGAGCTACTTCCAAAGTCCTGGAATTAGCTGCCATATCCCAGCAAACAGAAGTCCTCTGCAAGGACTGGAGGACACCAGTGCGACCTGCAATGCAATGTCCAGGGCAGGCATCACAACAACTTGGCTCTTTTGGTTGCTAACACAAAAAGCAGAAGGAAGAAAAGATGCGAGGAGATCATCCATCTGGGAATCTAAAAGATGTACTTCTCACATGCAGTATAGTTTTGTTTCTTGTGTTTTCCCAAGGCTAGTAAGTTTATGTGGGTTTGGGTTTTTTGCCCCTAGGACTATCATTTTGAGCTGACCGCATCTTTCCTTTCTCGTTCCATTTTCATCCTCTATGTTGCTAAGAGGTTTCCATGGCAATTCTAATATTGGATTAAGGAAGACATACTTCTGAGGCTAACGCCCCATCTCTGGTGTTGTCTAACTCAGTGTGTGCAGCTCTGCTATGTGTGAATGGCCCAGATGTGTTAAGAACTGTTATCAGCCGATGTGGATAATGAAAGATAGCAGAGTAAAATGATATAATATCAGCAAGCTGCAGGGAAAAAAAGAAAAATGGTACTGTTCTGATCCTCTGAAAACATAGATTCATTGGTTTTGATGGAACTACACTGATTTCTACCATTTGAGACCTCAGCCCCAGCAGATTATGCTTGCCACACTAATTCCGTGAGAAGCAATACAATTAACATTGCCTTCATTGAAAACACCGCTGTTCACTGATGTCAGAACACATTAATTCAGTTTCTTTTTACTGTAGCACTGGAAGCATTCTGAATGGCATTCTTTTTCATCATAATATCCAATATTCATATTTTCCTGCACAGCCTCTAACTGTGACTTGTAAACCATTTGAAACAGCTCAATAATGACAGTTCTGCTACAGAAGTATTATGCCTTGGGTGGAACTGATGTTTTTCAAAAGGAATAAACAAATTATCATAAGTCTATCAATTAAATCCAGAAAGGGTAGTAAAATGCAAATAGTTGTCTCTTTATGTTTAGAGGTTAATTCATTATCCAGCCAGTAAACATATGCATAATGGTCACTGCAGGCCTGGTCGAGGTTCAGAAAAGGCTAGGTCAAGAAACTGTTAACACTTTTGGGTCATAAACTATCCATGATAATCCACAAATGAAAACATCGGTGTGGTGAGGCTTTATCTATAGGAGTCAGTTCTGACCGACTTAGGAAATATATGAACAATCTAGGGGGAAAAAATTAGTTTAAATACTGCTTAAACAAATTATGATTAAAAAAATGAAAGTTTTCCAGATTCTTTTCTGTTCTGTGATTGGAGTTTTAGACAAAAATAAAAAAAGAATATACATTAATCCACAGGATTACCATCCATCTTTATGAGTTTCCTTTCTGTCCCTTCCTGGGGAAAACAGAGCAAAAAAAATCAGTGTTTTTGGGTTTGCTGGTGATGCTTCAAGAGTTCGAAGGGATGTTTCATCTCTGTTTATGGCAGAAAATCATATTACCTCGTGTTGCCTCACAGTGCACTTTTTTTTCACTGAGATAGCTAGGCTTTTAGCATAGCTTTTCAGCCCATATAACTAAGTATTTGTTTGTGGGCAGTCACAGTGAGACTTTGTTCAGCTAATGGGGTCCCAGTTTTCGCTTCCTACCAATTATGGAAGTGCAAGCAGAATGCTTGTGCTTTAATTTGGATTTGGTTTTTTTTCAGAGCTGTAATCTGAAACACAAAGTCGTGCAGCTGGGGAGACAAGTGCTCGACCCAAATGAACAGAGCAGCTGCTTTTCTGGCAAATACTTGAAGCCACAGCTCTACCTGCTGGAACAAAGGGAAATTACACTGCACCGAGTGGCTAAAAAACACGAGCAGACTGTCTGCATGCACCTAAACAGCTAAAGTTCTTCTCTTGTATAACGCATTTGACTTCAGGATTCACAATGTAGCTTCTGTTTGGAATGGCAGAAGTTTTCACAAAGTTTTTGGCATTACGTGATGTAAGATTGGAAACCCTCAGAGTAGTAAACTTAACAAAAGGCAAGGTGGCTCACAGATAACATTTTCAGGAGCATCCAAGTGAGTTAGACACTTCTAAACATTGCATACGGTGCCACTAGGTATCTATGAAGACAGCAACAGCTAAGAATCAAGGTGACCCCTTTGGGGATTATACAGTTCTTTTTTTTACAGCAGTTTTTTAGTATTTTGTTTACGTGCTTCAATTCTGTTTGTGCATTGGTTTTTAGAAAAGCTGCATATTTCATACCAGTCAGGAGAAACTTTAGCCCTATGACAGACTGTGTTTTCTATAGGATTTATGCTATTAATTTTCTTCCTAGACTATTTCCATCTAAGAGTCGCAGTGCTGCTTTGCAAACATTCATAAGTTAAGACTTACTGTCTAGGTGGTTGCCAGGTATTACCTTCTTTCTGATGCACAAATCGCTAGCACATCTTCCAAAGCTGGTCAAAACAGTTATTTCACAAAGGAAAAAATAGATTTTAAAAATATCCTCTACTTGACACCCACCCTTCAGATATTTGTCAACATTAATAAGATCCCTTCGCAGTCTTCTCTTTTCCAGGCTAAACAGCCCCAGGGCTCTCAGCCTTTCATCATCAGAGAGATGTTCCAGTCCCTTCATCATCTTTGTAGCTTTCTGTTGGACTCTCTCTAGTATTTCCCTGTCCCTCTTGAACTGGGGAGACCAGAACTGGACACAGTACTCCAGATGTGGTCTCACTAGTGCAGAGGAGAGGGGGAGGAGAACCTCTCTCAACCTGCTGGCCACACTCTTCTTTATGCCCCCCAGGAGACCATTGGCTTTCCTGGCCACAAGGGCACATTGCTGTTCCATGGAGAACTCATTGTCCACCAGGACTCCAAGGTCCCTCTCCATGGGGCTGCTTTCCAGCAGGTCTACCTCTAACCTGTACTGGTGCATGGTGGTGTTCCTCCCCAGCTGTAGGGCTCTACACTTTTCCTTATTGAACTTCATTAGGTTTGCCTTTGCCCAGCTCTCCAGTCTGTCCAGCTCTCACTGGATGGCAGCACAGCCTTCCAGTGTATCAGCCACTCCTCCCAGTTTTGTATCAGCAAAGTTGATGAGGGTACACTCTGTCCCTTCATCCAGGGGGGCTCTTTAATAAGACTGGACCCAGAGCTGACCCGTGGGGAACACCACTAGCAACAGGTTGCTAACTGGACTCTGCACCACTGATCACGACCCTCTGAGCTCTATTGTTCAGCCAGTTCTCAGCCCATCTCACTGTCCCCTCTTCTAACCCCCACTCACTGAGCTTACCCACAAGGATGTTATGGGAGACAGTGTCAAAAGCCTTGCTGAAGTCAAGGTAGACAATATCCACTGCTCCCCCTGCATCTACCCATTCAGTCACACCATCATAGAAGGCAATCAGATTAGTCAGACATGACCTCGCTTCAGTAAATCCATGCTGGGTACTCTTGGTAACCTTCTTTCCTTCCACGTGCTGAGATATGATCTCCAGAATGAGATGCTTCATTACTTTTCCAGGGATGGAGGTGAGGCTGACTGCTCTGTAATTACCAGGGTCTTCCTTCTTGCCCT
>JAAGNO010025145.1:10808-18308 GCA_033439905.1 Ceryle rudis
GAGCAACCTGCTCTATTTGAAGATGTCCCTGCTCTCAGCAGGAGGGTTGGACTAGATGATTCTAATGATTCTAATCTTTTTTTCATTACCATGGCTATTATAGGCTTGACTTATGGTTGAAGAAGGTCACTTGACAGATGATAAGTCCATAAGTGATCATTGCATGTAACACATTAGAACATGAAGGCCTATTCTACCAGTTTTGCAACATGATTTACAAGAAAACCAGCAAAAACAGATGGTGACTGTACATCTCCATTAATTCTTATACTTTCAGTGGTGGATCAGCATGGAATTCCTCAAAGGGTAAACTATAAGAAAATATATATATATAGGAAAAGAGTTATCTGTAAGAATTTATATAACCATTTAAAGCTAAACGTATGTTTATTAACAGTGGAGACTTAGTTTAATTATAAATCACAGAAACAGTCAGTCACTCTTGACTGGTACATTTTATTTTCAAATGACAGTTTGAATCTTTTCCCATTGTCCCCATTGAAACAATTTGGTGGAAAGTATTATGACATGCTGTTATGGTATTGTCATTCACTTGAGATAGCAGCCAAATGTTACAGGAACACATGAGTGCTTCAGGTCTCATGATATTTCCATTTTTCAGTAATTTGAGAACACCAGAGATATTTAGTAACACATTTTAGTTATTTCAAGGATCTACAAATTGTACCCACCAGTTATAAATTGACCTTGTGCTAAACTGGAAAGATTGCAGCAACTTGTCTTAAAGTCTGAACAATCATTATGGGACTTTGTACATTGTTTATCCATTTGCAGTCTTACACCATATTGTTCTACTACCTGCAACATGGAGGATCTGGCTGGGAATTCACTATTCATTTACTTTTTCAATACAAGT
The DNA here is from genome assembly GCA_033439905.1 of Ceryle rudis. Taxonomy (NCBI): domain Eukaryota; kingdom Metazoa; phylum Chordata; class Aves; order Coraciiformes; family Cerylidae; genus Ceryle; species Ceryle rudis. The sequence continues at coordinate 11,686 of JAAGNO010025145.1, forward strand.
ACGGGAATGAATCCAATGAAATTTAGAAGAGTCATGTTCAAAATACACAAAGGGATGTGCAATAGATCTGTGGAACTTCTTGCCAAAGGATACTAGAGGCTTCAAGGACAAGATTTCAAGGGCAGTAGATGAATTTCATGGAAGAATTGTGCTAAGGATTGCTAACAGAGAGAAGCCATATTCATCTCAGAATGGCTCCAGGTAATCCAGCATATGAAGTCCACTCAGGAGAAACAGTATGCCTTTTTTTATTGTTCTGTTCCTGTTCCTGTGAAGGCACACATTTTTGGTCATTGCTGGACTAAGAATTCTCTTTCAGATGTACTTCTAATCTGATTTGGTACAGCCATTCTTTAAACAATTTTCTGCTTTTCATTTGACCTTGACCATTTTCTGAATGCCATACTCCTGAAATGATTGATTCATAGGAGAAAAATTTTTCAATATCCAGAGTTTTATGTTCATTATCCTAACAAGTTAATATGCATGATTTGCTGTTCTTTGGAGAATTGCCGAATATTGTATGATCTTGTTGTAAGCACTGAGATGAGGTATATACAGACTGATGCTTTGTGCCTCTAACCAAAATACCTTTTTCCTGATCTATTGCTGATGCATCTACTTCAAAGTACATATTTCCAGAGCAGAAAAATGTTGTAAAATGAACAAACATTCTAATATATAAACAAAATCAGACTGCAGATACAACTGTGAAATTTTAATGATTATCAGTTTTACGTATTTTGTACTATGCTATTAATAGTAATTCGAAATTTATTAGCTTTGCATGAGTTTTGAAGTTTAAAACTATTAGAGCTCTGTTTAAACCTTCTGAAATTACAAATAAAGAAGGAAAAAATCTATTAAATGTCATAAGCATTCAAAATCTTTTTTAGATTTTAACTGCTTATTTTGAGTGTTTTATTATGGAAGTCAGACCCAATGACACGCACTATGCTCTATCTCATAGTTGACAATACAGTGCCATCAAAATCATAATTGTTAAAAAAAAGAAAGATTAAACATCTTACTCTACAAGTAATACATAATGTCATATACCTATTACTAAGAAGGCCCATCTTCTATGACCAAAGAGAATAACCTGATTTGAACTAGACGAACTGAATAGAATTGTTAAACAATCCTTTGCATTTTAAGCAACATTTAATTAGAAACACACTTTAACCACCAAAATGATAAAAATCCAAGAGATTAAAATTTGAGTGTCAATTATCATAAAATTCATCATTGTAATTCTTATTAAAACTCAGTGTTTAGATAGGTAATGATTTTATAATATGGCAATTTGCATAAGGAGCCCTGAGATGGCTTATTATTTCGATCCTACACAATTACAATTCTAGCTCCATACATCAGAGCTCTTAGCAATGTAAAATCACTGTGCTAATTAATAAGCCATTTACTGACTGCAGCTAGTTATGGTGGTCCTGCAGCTGACCTTACGGAAGATGAGCCATCTCTGAAGTGCCTGTGTGTAACTACAAACATAATGATGTGCCAGGAGGGAATCATTAAAAATAATTTACACAAGCCTTCATTTACAAGATCTTTTGATAGCATGCTTCCCTGGTGTTTAGATCCACAGTGCAACCCCTACCATTTGGAAAGTGCCAAGCAGGAGAGTGAACGAGGATACCTAAGTGGTTAATTAAGAGCCATTCGGACGCCACAAGAGCCTCCTGAAAAATCCCTCTGATGTCTGCTGTGTCAAATGTCTCTCACAGGCAAAACCACAAGAGGTAGCTGCCACAGCAGGCTAATTATTGGGGACCAGGAGCAGCTGAGAATAGCCTGTCAGTGAATGCTTGCTGTGAGCACCCAAGACCAGGACTGAGCAGAGCACAGTTTTGTGTCATTGGACTTGGGAGATACAGTGGAAATAAGACACTGTGATAATCAGAAGTGATTGAATAAGCCATAAAAGCATGCAGTTGTAGATGAAATTATTCACTCATGTCGATTGGTGTATTTTGTAATTTTTCACACTTTACCATTATCCCACTTCCAATGCATGCTATTTTAAGACTTTCATTTTGAATGTTTTTAAGAAAACAATCATTTACAAAGGCCTTATAAGGATGAACAAAGATTCAAAACATCAAAGATAATTTTTATGTCATAAAAATAATTTCAAACTATAAAAAAATATTTTTTAAGAAAAAAATATATACTTCATAAGTCTACAGGAGAATATGCACATAAAACAGTCTTCTAATTTCAATACGGTCAGAACAACTAACAAGACTAAAAAAGTACTCCTCTGCCTTCCTCACAGCAAATAGAAATGACCATCATGAAAACATGCAATTCATTATTTATTTCTCTGTCAGCCAAGTCCCTGCAAGGGGGACGAACAGAGCTATTTCCTTGTGTGGCATTTTATTCATTTAGTAGCATTCAATTAGTTTGCTGACCTACAAGGGATTTTTCAAATCTCAATGGTTGGGTATGTGTTCTTTTTGCCAGCTTGTTTGTTCATTATGCAGCTAGGAGCAAGTGGTTCATACTCTTAATGTGCAGACAGTGTCCGAGCCTGTCTGATACCTTTTAAGTTTATTTTCTGAGGTGCCTTGCACGATTGTTATGTGAGAAAGCAGCATGAGCACATTTCTTGTGTGATCTTTGTTAGTGCATTGTGGCTGAGTGCCAAGACTAGTACCTGGAAGAATTAGTTTACTAACAGTGGAAGCAGCAGTGTAGTTGCTCTATGCCTGTGGTTGCGTGTCTGCAGGTATTTGGGAGAAAGAAAGAAAGAGGAACCCACTGTGTGTTTAGAATCTTAACAATGATACTGACAAGGTTTACAAGTTTGCATGTGTGATTTTGTTGAAATATAGCCCATTTTGACAACTTGCCTGCTGTAGCAAAAAAACCAATTACTTTTTTTCTCAATGGAAACCACCTCCAGGACCTCTGTGATGTTTAATTTGAAATATACTAAACTTACTTTCTCTCATTTTTAAAAGAGCTATATAAATAAATTCTCAAGAACTATAAAATATATACCCATTTCATTTATAATCATGTCCCTTTGCAGAAGGAAAATATTATTTTTCCAGTAACACTACGTGTTTCTCAAAGTCATAAAAGAGATGGCTTGCTTTCTAAAAATTTCAGATCATTTTGCATAAATGAATTGGGCAGAATTCACCTCTTTTTGCTACAAGTAAGACACATTGTTCAAGGCAATAATTTGGCCTCCTCCTGTAATCAGAGTAGAGAGACAGCTTCAAAAGGGAGCTGGGTTCAGGCCATCCTCATTACACATCTGTCACTAAAGACAAGTCCCTCCCTTCCAGGCTTGACTGACTATATACTGCTCATAAGTATATAGACAATGGGGCAAAACATCAGCCCGTGGTTCCACCCTGAGGTCTTGCAGGAAGGCAGAATCACATAGGGGTGATGTGAGCTTTCATGTCTGTTGTACTCTACTGGAAACATGATGGCCACTTTCCTCTAGGCCATCATCACCAGCAACAGCTTCATGTGGTTTAAACCAGGAATCCTTGTGAAACACCAGCTCATGATGAAACAACTAACCATCTGTTTTACTAAAGCAGACATATGTAGTGCTTTTGCAGAAGTCTTTTTGTATTATTATTTTTCAGTCTACTTCTTTCATGGTGGCTGATGACATTGTTGCTAGTTTTACTGGCAAGCAAAATGAGAGATGATAGTATGCCAATGACTTCAAAAAAATAATACCAGCAATCAAAATCTGACCAAATTAATGACTGGCTTATCACCAAGTCTGTACTATATTTGAATAATTCTGTACGATTGAAAAGTTACAACCTCTAATCAGCAGGTCCTATTCTTCAATCTGAGAGGCACAAGTAATAGCTAGTATTGTTGGGTGGATTACATAACCTGTAGATACCACTGAATAGTACAAAAATCAGTAAAACAAATACTTTCAATGCAGACTTCCTGCCTTGCAGTCATAAGGGAGAATAAGAGATAACAGCATATCAACTATGATTCAGTGATTTTTTTTTGCATCCACATTAAGAGATGCATGTTTACCTTCAGTATGAAAAGGATCTCACAGAGCTAGAAGATATAATTTGATAAATAGTTGCACTTTTTGGGTTATTTGAGGGACAGAACTTTTAGAGAAACCAGTATGGTTAAAAGCTAAATGCCCTCTTTTTCAAGTGGCAACAATCAGCATGTCACATAAATGATATTGCTCATCTAGGGGAGCTAAGTGATGGCCGTCTACTAATAAGAAAGAGAGATTAAAAAGACAGCATGTGGCACTGTCATGACAAATATAATAAACAGAAGTTTCCATCCTTATGCACCTTTGTTGATAACTTTGGTTTTAATATTTTGAGTCTCTATTCTTACTACATCTCAGAGTATATTGACAATGAAAAGAGGTGCGGTGCAAAGAGAAAAAAAATTGTTTTATGGTGTTGCAAAGGACATTTTCTTGGGCTCATAATTGTAGCAGCATTAGAAAAAGGATGTATAAAAGGATCAGACATTTCTACTGATACAGTGTTAATCCCCCAAAATGGACAATATTTCCACACTTGAATTTACAGCCACATGAGCTTTTGAAAGGAAAAGGGAAAATTCATGCTTCCAATTTAACAATATTGATTTTAAGGTTAAATTTTGTCTTTTAAAGGCCAGCTCTGTTTGTCTTTATCATACACATAATCCCATGGAAACCAGGAGAGGTGCTCTTGAGAGTGAGGGAAATCCCATACAGGTTTAACTTTGTGCTTTATGCCAGACCAGATGTTGCTCTGATTAAAGTCAGTAATAAAAACTCTTGTTACTCTGAATGATGCAAGATGAGACCTGTTGTGAAGTGTTAGTGAACCTTTCTCTGTTCTGCTGGATTTCCACATATTGTAGATCAGGGCCTACATTAACTAACTTCATCCTGGCCACAAGTGTGAAGCCATTCCCTGGGGAAAATCTCCACTGAAATCACTAGTATCTCTGCTTGAGAAAGGATTGCAAGAGCAGATGTTAGTGTTTGCCTTTAGGAATATCCAACATATTTGAGCAATCACAACATGTAGTGAGATGGAAGGATAACACCATGATAAAACAATTGCTTTTCTAAGTGCCTACTCTTCACTATGTTTGGGATATCTTATTTAAGAGGAGGTGTATTTCCTGAAGATCATCACCTGTCATTAAAGGGAATCTGTGACTACACACCTACCTGACTTTAGGGAGAGAGGATTACCTTTGTGCAGTCTTTTTTTAATATATGTACAGTGAAGTAAAACTTAATTTTAGCTTCTTTCATCCCTGCATTCATTTTTTTTTTTTTAAGAAACTCAGTTCCATATAGCCAAAAGCTAATAAATGTTTAATACACATACGTTAAACAGTATCTATTTGTAAAAATATAACATTATCTCACTGCTTTAACATGATTATGAAACTTTTATTTAATATAATTAGTATTCAATTCAGCATTTTTTAATGAGATTAAAAATAAGATTCCTACATTAAATATCATGGTTTTGAGCTTGCCAAACTCCAGGGATTTTAGTGAATAAATACTCCCAATGGACTGCCAGAAAACACTTCCTTGAAGATGTCCATGAAATAGTTTTTTTAAAGCATCCCTGTAGCTACTACTTGAAATTTGAAAAGACAGCCAGTCAAAGATGCCAAGCTGATTCCTTGTGTAGTCATCGATAATCTTTTCTGAACTCGATAGAGCTTTATCCAACATATGTTTATTAGAAGGACAAATTGTGCAATTGTTCAGTAACTTGACATACAAGGATTTAACAGATATCTTAAAGGTAAAGTGCATGTTTTCAACTTCTTTAGTGCTAGTTCAGCTTAAGAAACAAACCCAGGAGTATTTTATTCTAAATATTTAGAATTAAGCATCAATGATTTAAATAAATAAGTCTTAACATGGGTTGTATATATCTGAAGCTTAGGTATGAAATGTATGTGATACAATAGAAAATATTTTTCTCCTATTTTTTCCCCTTTAAAAATTCATAAATACATTTGAAGTGACAGAACAGAAAAGAAGTGATCTTAATCACTTGAGAAGGTTAAACATGTTTTTGTCTCCTGCTAAATATAAACGAGACTTCATTTTCTTATTCACTATATTCTATAACACATATTATTTTCACTGACAGTTTCTGAAGAACTGATTAGCCCTTTTAATTTATAGAAAATACTTTTCTTTATTGTTCTTCATATGCATGTAACTTTTCAAACTGTTTTAGTCAAAAAATAAACATTTGAATCTGCAAAATCTTTGTCCTTTTTATGCTTTTAAGTTTTTCAACAGAATGCAGCAACCTTTTTTTTTTAATTTTAGATTTATATTTGTTTGGAGGAGGTAGAAGAAGATGATCTAGAAAGGAGTGGACACCTTAATTACTTTACATTAGCCTATGTAAACACTTCCTTCAGTAAGTTGCTAATTATTTCATAGCTATTTACAACACATAAATCTCTTCCAGTAAGAGCAGAGCTGTTTTTAAATACATTCTTTCTCTGATAAGGAATTTTGAATCACACTGAGGATGCCTGAATCATTAAAAAATTAATCTAGAACCTGTTTGAGTCAAGCAAAAAGTCCCTTTCAATTGTTT
>JAAGNO010025145.1:23308-50856 GCA_033439905.1 Ceryle rudis
AACAAACCCTCCCAATCGACTATTAAAAGTTCACTATAGCAGTAGCAGAATACTTTTCATTTTAGAGTGGAAACTGTCAAGACTGACCTCAAAGTAAATTACTACAAGAACGCATCTGTTAATAGCACATATGCACAGCAGGTATAATCATAGCCAGGGTCTGCCCTAGCCCTTCCTTATGCATCTAGGACTTCACAAATAGAATGCAAAGACATGAATACATTAAGATATTTAAAAATCCTTTCCATGCCCTGCATTAAATGCAACTAATTATTTCAGAAAAGGTGTGCTGATATATGAAATCATATCAGCTTTTTATTCTATTCTGTTGATCAGGAGCATTTTCTAAATCTTTCCAATTGTGGCCACCCCTTCTACTTTGGAAAGCACAGTAGCACCCTTGTTTGAACAGACCATCTTTCTTATAGGATAAAAGGGTTACTAAGTCTTCATAACCTGTCAATCCTGAGGGGTTTTCCCCAGGAAAACTGGTAATAGTGCCTTATTATTTTGAATTGTGAGTTGGTTTAGGGGATGAAGATGGAAGTCCACTCAGGGCTGAGAGAGCAGCTTGTCAGAATAATTTTATCGGCATTTTTATTCTGTCTGGAATCAGAATATCAAGAATGAGCAGCATCTAGTTTTTATATGGTTCATACCGCAGCCTGTTTGCTCTGCCGCATTCATGTGTTATGATTTTTTTTTTTTAAGAAAAGAATTAACTGAGGGTGTTTCTTCCTTCTTTCCCCTCTCTCAGACACCATGTTGTCTTTTTCCAAAATCTAGTATACAAAAACAGTCATTATGCTAATAAACTCGAGCTTACATTCCCTTTTTCTCTACCTTCCAAGACAAATATCATACCGACATGATAGGTACAATGCATCTATAATTGAATTAGCCTTGGAAGCAATTTGCCTGCATGGTACACTTGTAATATTCTTCCCAGAATAAATTTTTAACCATTTGATAATTAGCTTAGCCATACCTGTGACAACGAGTAAATTGTAAAACACCAGAACACTATCTTAATTATCCTTTCTAAAGAGACCAAGCAATAATTTGCTTAATCGCAACGAGGGATGAAATAATGTCAGTAATTAAGTAAGAAAGTATTCCCACATGATTATACACTTCCGTAATAAAGTAAGAAAAAAGAAAAAAAGGAAGAAGACGAAGCATTAAAAGTGTATATCATATGATTTCATATAGGAAATATGAAAACAGAAAATGGACCTACTGATTACAAATAATGACTAAATTACTAAATTACTCTAGTAAGCATAAACCAAATTTTTAGCTGCATTGTTTCTGTAATCCTCATCTTTCCTGTAGTTCTATAACCTTTCACTGCAAAATTAAATCCAATGCTTCTCCTTTTACAAAATACAAATATAAGGAGACAGCAGTGTAGTTATTTAGTCTCACTGATATGATTTCTTCTCTCTTCTCTTTCCTTTATATACATATATATATTTTTTTTAGTATTAAATTCAGGTAGTCCTTGTATTCCACCACAGAAAGGAGACATGATCTTTCATAGTTGTCCATGTAATTTCAAGAAATCTGTTTGGCTGCTATTGCAGTAAATACTTCATAAACAGATTGTGCTCATTTATTTTTACTTCTGTTCCTAAAATTAAAGCTAATGCCTACTCTCCTTATCAGCTTAAAATTCAAAAGCAAAATTTCACATTCAATTAATCTTACACTCCTTGATTAATGTAAAAATAATATTTACCTTCACATATCCATTGCATATTATACTGCTGCATGAATGTAAAAATGTGTCTCAAATCTGAAAATTAAATATTAGTTACTACCTACAGCAATGTATTAAGCATGATTGGCTTAGGAAGTGCCAATGAATATGTGACAGAAATTATATGAGCCCACCGTATTTGTTCCTTGAGTATTTTTATTGTGAGGACTAACAGATGAAAAATATAAGTGTTTGCTAATAGGATTCACATCTTATTATTGGTGCTGATTTGCAGTTTTCCCTAACTCGCCATGATTACTTTTTTAGAAGCTTTCACTTTCCCCCAGCTGATCCTCGTCTTGTTAGGCAGCATTAATGACACTTCAGTCATTGTGGCTTTCAAGCAGAGCCCTTCCAGAGTGAACAGAGAGTTGACATTTCCTGACATTTTCCCAACTAATTACAGGACAAATAATTAAGCATGTTCTCGTATGTAACAAATGAAGGCAAAAGCCGTCTGTCAGCGATGTTGATTGATGACACTCTGGGAGACTTTATCTGATGGGTCCTGCCATGCAGTAGAGGGGAAGCAAATTTATTAGAATGAACAATGCAAATTCTGAGTCATCTCATCCAGTTATGCGCCAAAGCAATATCCATGTCAAGGTGAATGTGACAATGAAAGCAAAATATTTGCATTTTGTGGAGCAGGTTGAAGGGGAAATCAGAGCGAGAAGATGACAGGCCTAATTATTTTGGCTCATACAGGCTAGGACAGCTGTTTCTGGTGTCCTGAACAAGGCTGTCACACAGGTAACTAAATAGGTCTGCATATAAGTCGGTATCCAACACTGTACGGAGATGTCTACCACTAATGACCAACGCTAATGTTACTGCCATCCCTGAAAAACAGTAAATGTGTCACAGTGCACCTTCTGCATGGCAGTCAACATTTCGCTACATAATTACTTGTTAGTGAATTAATTCCTATCTGTCAGTATCTATGCCAGTGTCATTTTTAGACCATTACGAAATTATGCCATCACTATAGCAACTGCAAGCACAGTTAAAAGGCAAAACAGTTCAGATACTCAAGAAAAGTGCCTAGTTAGGCAGAAGACTAATAATGTAAAATTCAAATTGTGATGTTGCTGTCTGCCATCCTAATTTTCTTTATCTTGATTATGCGTTTGATCATTGATCATTAAACAATAATTTAAGGTTTCCAATTTCAATTCATGATTAATATTTAATATAATTAAAACCTCAGCCACAACAGCATCTTTCCTATAAACAGACGCACACAGTGCTGTCATTGCAATTAATTAGGAGCTAAAAAGTGACATGCTCAAAAATGAATCCTAATATCAGAGTTTACATGCAAATAAGAATAACTGATAGCATCAGGCTGTTCTTTTCTCTCTGATTCCTTTGTGGATTGTAAACAATGCCAATCTTAAAATCCGGTATCCTGACTCGTTTCTTATTTCTTTATTTATTTCTTGTTTGCACTGCATTTGTCCAAGGAAAGTCAGGACCCATCTTACCATTATCACCATCACTTAAGGATTTCAAGATGTCATCTTATTCATAGAAAGATATTCACAGGCTTAAGACAAATTATGTATATTAAGCTGTCTAAAATCTTCCAGACTGTTGAATTTTCTAATGACATGTAGAAAATACATTTGTAACTACCTTAAATGCATACAAGTCCAAGTTAAATTAGGGAAATCCACATATAGTAAAAGAAATTCTTCATTTATATACTCTATGTTATATAAATTTTAGAAGAGAGGAGACAAAACTCTTATAGAAACTTTCCACACATATTCATCACGTCAATCCATGCAACGTGTTGGCTTTTGTTAGAGTATAAGTGTTACAAAGGTGCATTTCAAATGATGTATGACAGCAATACGATGGCCTAGGCTACTCTGACTCAATGAAAAGAGAATGTAGAGAAATAATATAAAATTCAGAAAATCAATAAGAGGCCAAATGTGTGGGCTAATTTTGTTTTTTAGAAGAAAAAAGATATACCGTATTATTCCATCCTTCTTTAAGGTGATAATGTATGGCACTTCGGTTATCTTTCTGTTTAACTGGTTTGAAATAGCTCACTTGTGTTAAAATATATATATTTGTAAAAGGTTTTTTACTTTGAATGTATTCACTGTTTGCAGAAGCGATGTTTTAAGAAAGTGAGCATCTATTTTATTCTGTCTTTCTTAACCTAGATATTGTCTTCATTACTACAGTATGTGTTTCTGGTAGGAAAAATCAATTTAAAACTGAGTCAACCACATGAAATCAAGGGAAATATTTGCCAGAAGAAAACCACGTAATGATGATAATGAAAATGTGTAGATCATTAATGTTGTGCATTTAAAGTTACCTAATAAATGCTTTCTCTGGACTAAAAGAAAGACCTTTTCATGATATGAGAAAGATCATTACTGACTCTTGCCACACTAAGGTATTTCCTTCACTACAATCTACAAAACCCTTCAGTCAGTCAACCTTTCCACTCTCTTAACTTCACACAGATATTAGCATGATGGAAGTGGATAAACTTTGCAAAAATGTCTAATTGCAGTATTGTTCTGAGACAGACCACTGCTCTGAAAGTGATGAGAAGATTTCATTTCTGTACTGCTTAACAAGGTTAAAAGAGTTTGGATCTTGGTTAACACTGACCACTAAATGGATAGGAATCAATAGTTCCTCACTAATGTCACAGTAAGGCAACTCCTTTATTGACCTTTCTATTAACACTATGAAGTTGAAATACAAGAAATAAATAGACCAATCATTTTAATTTTTAACACCTACCAAATCAAGTGTATCATTAGGGATTTTGTGCTCCTATGCCAGTACCTGTCTGAATTATTTTGTGACCTATTAGATTTCAAAACCCCTCACTTTTTAGGATTTGTTTCGTGATCATGTGTGCTTGCTGTGCTTCACCCAGGAAGAATTAACAATAAAAAATTTGTAGACATGAAACAAAGATGTTTTGTCCAATTAAACCCTTTTTTTTATATCACAGTTACTCAGAAGCACTTTACAGACAAGTAAACAGTATACTAACTTGATATGGATGATATACAAATTTGATACAAAAAGCCAATGGAAGAGTTTCTTTCTAATGATCCTAGTCAATCTAATTAATGTATTCTGCTACATTACATTTTAAGAAGTGACCATTGTGTAATACACTTTGAAATATGCACAAGCTAATGGGATAAGATACAAAAATTATTATGCTGACAGTAAATCATATTACATTCCTAATAAGCATTAACTAGATAACTAGGTCAAAGCAGTATTATCTTAATTGATTTTTCAAAAGAAACCTGACAGAAAAATGTCAATGCTCGAATATTTCTTCATGCATCATTAAAACAAGATTGGCTTTTAACAAAAGAAGAATCCTTCACAGAATTGATTCTTGCTTCAGGCTGCCTGCAAGTAAGTGTATTACATAAAAATCTATACAGGATATTAAAACAACACCACTCTGCAAGACAGTTACAATTAAAAGCTGACACCCTCACCACCACCATGTGTCTACCACAGTTGCTTGCCAGTAAATGTATTTAAAGTCTTCAGAATCAGTATAAAACATACGTGAAAATCACTCAGTTTTACTGTTTGAGGGGGGAGACAAAAAACAATAGTCAGAGCTTTTAATTAAATAGATATGTTAATGACTTACCCATTTCATAACTATATAGCAATTACATAAACATGCAAGAAAAATGAAAAAAATACTACCTTGGAGCTATAACCATAAATATAAGCTCTGCATCTAACATAATGAACATCTTAGGGAGGCAAGTGGGAATCATTCTGACATCAGAAATTTCCAATACAGATTGTGAGGTAAAATCCAATATGCAGAACAAATAATATATAATAGCAGCAAGAATACAATGCTGTATAGATTCACAAAATAGGTCTTGTTGCAGATGCTCATATAGATTGATCAGAGAAAGATTGAATGATCCATCTAACCATGAGTAGCTCATAAACCTTGAAGCTATGAGTTGTAGTACATTGTGGCTTTCTAGTATATAATGCATTTGTTTTCTCTAAATAATCACAGTTTATTTGCTTGGATTGCTTAGTTTGTTAAATTATAAGCATAAAATACACATAATATTTTCTCACTATTTTAAAACGTCCTTTTTTTAATGTATCTTTTATTTGAGAACTTTCTTAGAAATATCTAATATTATTACCACTTAATGAAAAATAACACTTTTTCCAAGAAAAGCCTGAGTCCCTACATGTATTTTTCAGCATCTAAATTCTTCCCTAATACTGAGTAACTTTTAGGGGCCACTATGTAATTTTTGAGTCATTGCCACTTTCAGAAGTCAGGAAAGAATGTTAATAGAAATTTGAAAACACTATGTCAGGGACACAAGTTCCACAAAGGCTGACCTAAGCCCTTGGGACAGAGCGAAGGGATGGGGCAAGGTAAGCCTCCAATTTCTGTGAAGATCTAGACTCCAGAGGATGAAGAATGAGCCTTATTCAGAAGGCAGCTATGTTCTCCACTAGCTCTGCCCCACTTAGCATTGGATAATTTTCTTTTTATGCCACCACTTGATTTGAATATTCAGGTTTACATAATTTCTCTGAGGTTTCAAAGTAGGAAGAGTCAGGAGCATGATTCTTTCCTAACTCACAGGTATAAAAGCTGGTGTAAATTTTCTAGGGAGCAATGGGGTCTGAGAGTCTTTGTGCAGCATTAGCCCAAATTATCATGAATTCTGTAAAACAGTTTTGAAGTAGGTTGCAGTGTGTGCCTTTTCCTGTTTTCAGATGTCCCATTTCATAATAGACACATGTTGTCCCTTTAATGATTGCTTAGGTATACATGATAGAAAAAGGCAGGCAATTCCTGTGCAGCTGGTGCAAAGTAACCTCATGCAATTCAAATCCTGGTGGCTATTCAGAACCTTTGATCTTTGGTCACAGTAGTGGCTCATTTTGCTCTTAAAATTACTAAAGACATAAAAAATATTGGGCACAGTGAGAAAGTTCAGGCTGTTTGCTTACTGGAAGGAACTCTGAAGAGCAAATCATCCATAAGGAGTCAATAGAATTTACCAGTAAAAGCTCAAGTCCAGCTTTCATCCATATTTGTTATCATCACAACCTTTGTACTAGTATAACGTAAGATATCCAAGCCACTAGTCTCAGGACTTCAACAATCATTTGCTACATCCATTGAGAAAGACCTTGGCATTCTGGTGGACAATAAGTTATTCATGGAACAGCAATGTGCTCCTGTGGCCAAGAAGGCCAATGGTAACCTGGGGTGTATAAAGAAAATTGTGTCCAGTAGGTCAAGGGAGGTTCTCTCTTTTCTGCACTAGTGAGACCACATCTGGAGTACTGTGTTCAGTTCTGGCCTCCCCAGCTCAAGAGAGACAGGGGACTACTAGAAAGAGTCCAAAGGAGATCTATGAAGATTATTAAGGGACTGGAACATCACTCTTAATGAGGAAAGGCTGAGAGACCTGAGGCTTTTTAGCCCAGAAAAGAGAAGACTGAGAGGGGATCTTATTAATGTTTACAAATATCTGAAGGGTGGTTGTCAAGTAGAAGGGGCCTGTCTCTTTTCAGTTGTGCCCTGTGGTAGAAAAGAGGGGCAATGGTCACAAGCTGAAACACAGGAAGTTCAACCTCAACATGAGGAAAAACTTCATTGTGAGAGTGACAGAACTGGAACAGGCTACCCAGAAAGGTTGTGAGTCTCCTTCTCTGGGGACTTTCCAGACCTGCCTGTATCTGTTCCTGTGTGGCCTGCCCTGGGTGATCCTGTGCTGGCAGGGGGGACTGGGCTCAATGATCTCCAGAGGTCCCCTCAAACCCCTACAATTCTATGCTTCTATGACTCCCTATATTTCTTCCTTTTCCAGAGACCTGCTAGGATCTGTTCTGAAGGCAGGCAGGAAATAATGCTTGTAATGTGGTGTAGAAAGGAGGGGGAAAAGGAAGGTGTGTGGCTAGCAGGATGAGGTAAGCTATGGGATGAAGGCTGCATTTAATGCTTCTCTTCCAAGTTCCTCCTCCCAGAAACATCCCATACGTGTTGTCTAGTTGCATCATTTAAAAGTTTTTATATCAAAAATGAGATAAATTTTGGTGGGCTTTTTGGTACTTTGAAACTGTCAGGACAGAAAAAAAAATAAGAATGCAGCTTTCAGATTTCTTCTTAGTGTTAAGAGAATCACAAGAGTCTTGTCATGTAACAATATTGTTATGACTAACTTTCTCTTTTGCTGTTGCTTAAACATCACTTAAACATCTCTCTCTCGTTTTTTGTAATAGATCAATTTGTGGGCTCCTTTGATCATTTATCTCATGTTCTCATAGCTCCCTTCCATATATTACCAGTATCCTACTGTTAACATATAATTCAGAAATGCTGTATTTTCAACAGTAATCATAGCAGGAGTTTGAAAGAGAGAGATATTGTATGCTTTTTCACTTTCCTGCCAATATGTCTGACACCATAGATAATGGGATGGGAGATCAGTTCTTCAGTGACTTGCTTGGATGTACTAATGGAATAGTTTGGGGGTTCTTTTTTTGGTGACATGTTCCACATATTTGATGAATTTGTTTCATAAGCCTTGCTTTTCACATCCTCTTTTCCTTGACTTCCTTCATATTCTGGGAAAATGAACACTGTTCATTTCCTCTGCAAGCAGAAAGGATTTCACTAAAGTATAACTTTTTTGTATCATCAACTTCTTTTTCAGAAAATAAGGGGACCACCAACTACTGAAGAGTCAAAAAGACATCATTTGAAGGATGATTAGACAGATCTATTTACTTTTTATCAAAATGAAAATTAGGTATACATGAAAGTATAAAGCAGCTAATTTAAAACAAAATATTCTCCATTTAGTTCACAGCCTGTCAAACCCTCTACTACAAAACATCCTTGTGGTCAAGTACTTAGCAACAGGCAAGTTTCCTTAAATAGGCTAAATTCAAATATAGACTTATGTCACTGTTCAACGAATATTAAGGAAGCAATTTTATAGTGTTGCAGTGTTATGTTGTTGACTACTGTGGATTAGTCCCTTCACCGCTGTCTTTAGATCCACAGTCAGTTGTTTTTCTTCTTAAGAGCATTTTGCTCTCGTACTATGTGCTTAGCTAATACTGTACTGATAACATTTTTGTTTGGTATTCTCTAACCACGTGTTTAACTTCTCTTAGCATCCATGACTGGCTTTTGGCAGTCCTCAGGATTTAGTTGTGTCAATTCATTATATTAATGTTTTATCTCCTGCCTCTTCCAGATCATTACTGAAGATCTTAAGTAACATCAGATTTACACAAATTAGTACTGCCTCCTTTCTCAAACCCTTCCCCAGGAAGGTAGACTATTTTTTGTCATTTATCTTTTTTTGTGACCTAAGTTTTCAAAAGAGATCTTCCCTGGCCTGATTCATAGTTTGTTTGGGATTTTTTCAATCACAATTTAATGAAACACGATACTGAAAACTGTATTAAAATTCCTTTGTATTCAATGTGTATTATTTTCATTAGAATTCATTTTAGAATGTTGTTTATAGAAAGAAAAATTAATCTATTTTTTAAACCCATCTATTTCTTAAGAAGGATTCCTTAAATAAGAGTGGGGGACAATACATTTTAGATAGGCATTACTTGAGAAAGATCTTAACAAGTATGAATTAAGGAACATGATCAGAATTTATTTTCTGTGATTAATTTACATCTTCTTTTGGTAGTATCCAAACCATAAATCAATAACTGGGATGGATCAATAGCTAGATAAACATTATAAGTTGCTTTCTCAGGCATTATTGAAATTTGCTTCATTTTAATAAATGAAACCCAAATAAGAATAAAAATAAATAAAAATCCAGTTGAACTACTGTAAAGAGTTTGGAATCAACTTCACCTATTTTTAGTCATGTAAAAGCAGTGCATATAGTCTTAACCATTTCTCTAGAGTCCCTTTTCAAATATGAAGAGAAAGTTATAACAGAAGGCTATTTATTCCATTCTGATACAGATGTCTAAAACTGATGTAATAACTCAATTTCTGACACCCCCCGTCTCTCTCAGTTGATTAGAGTAGGGACATCATCCAGAACCTTTAGGTAGTTGAAGATCTTCCTTCATGTTGCTTTGTTTTCTCTTACCAAATTATCATACAAGAAGTTACTTTAAAGAACAAAGATGTCACTTTCAGTCAGAGACAAGGTTTCACAAAGGACTACTTCACACAGTCAGGTGACCAATGCAAACCCCAACAAAGCCTTTGTCTTAACAAAAATCCTGGAAACAGGTGAGCTCTTACCAGAATAGAGGGGTGGTGTCACCTCCCTTGACCTGCTATCAATGCTTTTCCTAGTGCAGCCCAGGTGTTGTTACTACAAGGACACATTGTTGGCTCATGTTCCATTAGGTGTATACTAGACACCAGGGCCTTTTCTGTAACGCTGTTTTCCAGATGGTCAACCTTAATCCTGTGTATGAGTGCTTGGAGTTTCTTCCTCCAGGGAAGGGACTAGGCATTTCACTTTGCTAAACTGCAGGAGATACCTGTGAGCCCAGTTCGCAAGCCTGTCAAGATCCTTCTGAATGGTGGTGCAACCATATGATGTGTCATCTATTACTTTGGACTTATTTTCTGCAAGCTTGTACTCTGTTGCACTAAGTCATTAATGAAGGTGGTAAATAGTACTGACCACAATATTGGTCCCTTGGGTACAACACTAGCAATTGGTCTGTTCAACCCACTCATCATCCAACTATCTGTACCCTATATCATTATCAAGAATATTATAGGAGACAGTATTGAAAGTCTCGCTAAAGCCAAGATTAAACCATCCACTGATCACTCCTCATTCACTGGGCAAATAATTCAATTGTAGAAAGCTATCAGGTTGGTTAGGTGTGGCTTCCCCTTTGACAAGTTTTGCTGGCTATTCCAAAACATCTTTTTGTCATTGATATCTTTGGAAATCATTTCCAGGGAGATTTGTTCCATCACCTTCCCAGGCCTGTAGTTTCCTGGTCCTTCTTGCATTTCTTGATATTTGTTTTCACTGTCTCCTCCTCCAGTTGTCTTGACCTGCCAAAGATGATAGAGATGAATTTGCAATGGCATTGGCCAGCTCCTCACACTCATGGATGCATCCCATCAGGTTCCATGGATTTATGTATGTACATCTCCCTAACTACATCTTCCCTTAGTGAGGTGTAAATCTGCATTTATTTGAGCTTTCCCACACTTCTCAGGGATCTGATATTACCAAAGGCAAGTCTTAACAAATAAAAATAAGGCAAAGAAGTCACAGACTGCCTCAGCCTTTCCTATGCTCCTGGTCACGAGGTCCCCTTCGCTGTCCAACACCAGAGCTGTATTTTCTTCAGTCTTCATTTTGGTATTGAAAGACATGTGGAAATCCTTCTTGTTGCCTTTCACAATCTCTCAAATTCAATTCCAGACAGGCTTTGGCTTATCTAACCCCATCCCTGCATGATTAGACCCCCCTCTATATTTCTCTTGGATGGCCCAATCTTGCTTCTATCTTCATATGCTTCCTCTTCTGCCTGAGTTTTTTTCAGGAGAATCTTATTCACCCAAGCATGCCTCCTGCCACCTTTGCTTATTCTTCTGAACATAGGTTTGGACAAAGAAAAGCTTAGAGAATGAGAGACAAATTCTCTGGTCAAATTGAAGAGATGTTGGTCAGGTATGGTATTGTAGTCAAGGAATGTGTAAGGATACCTGTCCTCCACAAAGAGAGTGAAATTTTAGTTTTTGGCAGCTTTCTTCTCAGCTATACTTAGCAAAACCCAACAGATCTCCTCAGTGTAGTCTTTTTTTTGCTGCCATTTTTAAATGTAGGTAGGATTTAAACCTGCTGTTTGAACCTCCTACACTCACCCATCATCCCATCCCCAAAAGAAAAAAAAAAGTAATTCTGAAACTATGCATATGGACAATATGGTCTATTTTTCTGGCAGGTGATGAAGGGAGGGAAAATAAGGGTAATTCTATATGTCATCAGTAAGTTACATTTTATTCAGGTCACTGGACACTTCTACTTTTAAATTCTTGTATACAGTTACTTGAGATATTGCCATCTTCTAATTGCTGGGGTGAAATTTTTCAGTGCCATGAATGTGCGAGAAGCTGATTTTTTTTTTTTTTTTTGATAATTTTTTATCTAGATGATTTTTCAGATAATTTTTAAAGTAGAAATATTTGAAGCTGAAACTTGCCAGACTTGGTAGTCTGCCACGGAAAGAGATTTCTTGTGATCGCTGTGAAAAAAATACTTTAGATAGGAAACATGTTTCTGAGTATCTCATTGCAACTTTTCATTGTTAGAATTTCTTAGGTTATCTGTTCTAGTCATGTTGCATCATGAAGAGGCTGAGGTTATGATCAGTTTTCACTGCAATTATTCACCCTGACATCGAGGGACCAAAATCATAAAAGGAAAGTCCACAAGGAAATTAATAATTGAGTATTCAGGAAAGGGTAAATGGAGTTAAGTCAATAAGGCCCAGGGCTACATATTCAGTGCTGCTAAATCTCAGCTTTTCCTGGCTGCCTACCCTACTTTCTCACTCATTTTAGTGTGGTCCTGCTGTGAAATGCATGGTGCTCCCTCAGGCTGAGAATGGAACAAGGGTGTTGAAGAACTGGTAACTGCAGAAGAATCAGACAGAGGCCAGGGGGATACTGGTTCAGAGTTAACTACTAGATTGAGACAGGTAGAAACTATTAGTGAGATTCTTGGAATTTGAGACGAATCTCGAAACAGCATAATGTCATTGAAACCTCCTAATGAGGAAGTGCCATAAATCACCCTGGGCCATGAATATGTAATACTCAATAGCATAGCAAGTGGATTGGGCAGTAAAAGCTGAAAAATCAAGAAAACCAAAGAATCTTCAGGCCATTTTTGATTTTTCTTTTTTTGTGGACAAGATGGTTTTTTAATTTGTTAGGACTGGTGGTCAAACAAAAAGGTAACAAGTTTTATTTTTATTTTAGCCAGTATTCATTGAGTCACCTCTAGGTATTGCCGGTAAAGTTCCTAGAGGAAATAAAGAGATCAGTGCAGCCTTTGGTAGTGTTCATCTAGCTGTTAATACAGTATTTAGAAAGTAAACACTGAGTTTTAATTATAACTGTATTAATGTTATAGTGCAAAAGTACAGGGTAAAAAGTGTGATTAAATGTTAACGCTTGAGTTAAAGGAAAATGTAGAGGGGTAATTTTGGCTTCCTCTCTGGGCCCCAGGAGTTTTGTCTTTCTCCAATAGAACACATATAGACATTGCACAGACCTGTGGCTGACACCTATTATATGTTTTAAAGATTAATAAAATGGTTGCTAACATTGCCATTACTAGGTTTGTACGTATTTGTAGAATCAGAGAATCAGAGAATCGTTTTTGCTGGAAGGGACATTTAAGGGTCATTTAGTCCAATCCCCCTGTCCCAACAAGATGTATGGAACAGTATCTACTTTGAATGTGTGTTTCAAGATATACTGTGGTTACTTAGAAGTTGAAGCTAAGTTTATAGAGTTCTACTTTGGCTTCTACTTCTGAACATCTTGGTCAAAATCAATACCGTAAATAAAATGAAAAGTACAATATCCTTAGTGCCCTAGTATTTCTTAGCACATGAGAAATGGACAAACAAAGAGATATTTCTGACCTGTGTGCATGATCCTGTATTTTCTCTGCAGTAGCAAATTGGTGTGATATATCATTACATTATTAAAATATATTTAATTTAAAATAATAAACAAGCCTACTCAGAACTGCTTACATGCACAGTTCTGTCCCCTGAATGAATGTTGACAGATAATGAAAAGATATGCCACAGAAACATCTACATATTTATATGCAAGCTATACAAAGTCAAAATATCCCTAGAAATCCTAGGTCACCAGAATTCAATATTATTTTAAATCCAACCTAGACTATATTTTTTTTAAATAGAAAGTCTAAAATCAGGTGGGAATTTTTGTTCCTCTCCCCATTGATTTCTTTGCCCCGCTTTTTTAGAATTGGACCTTGTAAATTAAATATTATATGGCATATAAGGCTTTTCAAAATTTAAGTTCCTCAAAATCCAAATTTCTGAGGTGTCAGCTATTGCAATGACCTTTTCCACTAGTGCAGTGGTTTTTTCCTCTTCCATTGTAAGATTGCACTTTGAATTCTATAATATTTACAGCTGAGTTCAAATAGGTAATTTGATACTTTAGCAATATTTAAAGAAAATATTTGAATCTGTGATCTACATTTACTGAGATGCAGCCTCACTGACTTACCTGTTTGCTTCCCAATTCAAGAGGAAAAAAAAAAAAAAAAGATTTTGTTTGTTTTATAAGAACTCATGTCTTTTATTCCTTACTTATGTAGAAACCCAATTAGTTCTAACAGATGATTTAAATCTATAGGAGTGACAGGATCAGGAGGAATGCTTTCTTAATAACAGCTATTTAACATCTCTTTGATGTTGAAATGTGTAGTGCCACCCTGATAAGGAATAGCAGATAGTGAATACACCTATAATGTATTTGTGGAACATGGTGATACCTGCACAAAACTCAGATTATACACAGTTGGCTTTTCTTTCATTGCATCATTTGAACTGTTCAGAAAGTATCCTCCAATTTTCAGATGAAGCTACCTATAAAAAGATCTATTTTAACCATAATCATCTCTGAAGTTTAAAACCAAACCGTATGGCTCCAGAGTCAACACACTAATGTCATGATGTATGACACTAATGTCATGATGTATGATGTAGTGATTTTGCAAATGCATACATATATATTTGTAAATTTGTCCTCAAAAGTACAAGTTAAGAGATGTGGCACAATGTGAAACCTTGCTGTTTGCATGCTGTGTTTTCTTATACTGTGACAGTTCCAAATAACTGATTTTGCTTTCAAACCTGTGCAATCCTTACAATGATGTAGTGACCAGAGGGAAAAAAAAACCAAACCAGAAACCTATTTGCCATTGCAAAGGCAAGAAAATACTGAAGACTTGAAATTATAACTTTATGGATCTCACAAATGAGCAGCAAATATGATTAAGTCTTGCTAGTTTGAGTTTTTTAATAGAAAGTAAAACAAAGGACATGGCTAGTATGAAAATAAGGGATTTGTAAAATTACAATGATAGGAAAATATTCTGCAAAGATCAATATTTAGATAGATGTTAAATACACCTTGTCCAACTTATTAATGATGTTTTATACTGAAAAAGCACTCAAAGGAACAAAACCAGAAATATTCTTCAACAATATGGGTTAATATTAATGAAAGTATTATCAGTTAATCTAAAAGCATAATGGTTTAATAAATATTTCCAAAGTAAATGCCTACTTCAACAGTTCTTTATTGATGCTATTTAATAAGTCAGGAAAGTACTTAATTTAAAAACTCATATACCAAATATTTCCGTGTAATCAAACTAATTTGTCACAGTGGCAAATCACAATTTCATCTATATTCTGTTTTAGCCTAGTCCACAGTAGCCTTTAAATACATATTACAGAATGATGCAGATGATAACAAAGACAATGTGGTACCAATTTAAAGCAAAATTCACCTTTCAGGTATAAAATTCTTAAAGATAGTCATGTTCAAAATGTTCAAAAAATGTAATATATTTATAAATTGAAAAGTTGCATCTATTTTGCAACTTTTTTTTTTTATGTGAAAACATGCTGATTTAGCTTTTGTTTTTCTTTCCAAATAATGTCTATAAGAAAACAAGAAAACCTTGGTTTAATGGGTGGTTTCTTAGAGGAGGATGCTTCAAGATATCTTGTTTTACAAATACTACAGCAACATGATAAAAATGAGTCACAATGAAACTGCTTATGTCTTTCATTTGCTGTCTTCTTACAAACTTACTATTAATTTAATAACATACTGTAATAATAATAATAATACACTGTAATAATAATATTAATGTATTTATAGCAAGGAATGCCTACCAGTAGACAAAATATTACATTGAAATCAATTTATGTTACATGCAATAATAATATAGAACAGCACAAACCTTGTTCTACAGAAGTTCCTTGTTCCATCTGCAGTGAGAGAAGGCTTTGACAATACCAGAACCAATGTAATTCCATTGTGCAAAATGGAAATCTGGATACCACTAAGTAGGGATGGTCAGGTATTCTTCAATAAAACTTTGGTTTGCTGATTCATCCAAACTAAAATTTTACGCTGGAACATTTCTTAAAACATTTTAATTGAGAAGTGTTTCTTCAGGTCCGGGATAGAACACCTTTGTCTGAAACAAAGCCCGGAGTCCTGAGAATTCCAGTCCAGGGAATTCAGCGCTCCCAGAGGTAGCTCCTATCAGGCAAACCTAGGGTTTGAAAATGGACTACCAAGCTGCACTATGCATAGCCCAAACCTCCAGCTGCCAGGAGGACTCTCATATTTTTTCTCAGACATTCTTGAAGTGTGCCAAACATGCCTGGCACCCATGACTTGTATATGCAAAATTAGCTGGATGCAGCCAGAGCAAGAGCATGGAAGTATTCATATGGAGATTGACAGCACCAGTTTTTCTGGGACTTGTGTACATTGTGACTGCATGGACCGACACACAGGTGGCATAAGGAGGGTGCACAGGGAAATCCAGGCCTATGATAGATCTAACCATGAGCTATTCTAACTACCTAAGGCTTTAAGACTATTACAGCATGAGATGTGGATGACTGTCATTGTCAATAAGCTACAGGAAATGGCCTTCTAGTTTCTGTTCAGTCTGACCGGGTAGCAACATTGGCCACTAGTGCTCATTAACACTGTAGGGTTTGATGCTTTGAAGGCAGAAATATGCTCCTTGAGGCATTGGTGAAGACTGTTTAATTACCTTGTAAACAATTGCGATGTATTTAGAAAGCTTGCAGCTTTGAGTTTGATGCAGTTGCAGGACATGCAAAAGCATTTTTTCCCTCCCAGTTCTAGCACTTATTGCTAGGAGACAATCTGGAAATAAAGCCAGCTCTTGAGAATGAATACATGAGTCCAAATGAACAGGATAGAATTTAGGAATTTTAAAATATTAAAAGGAAAATTGCCACCTTTACCTATTTGTTTCATTGTGGACTGTGAATAATCTGTGTTTCTAACAGAGAAAAAAATACAACTATTGCTAATGTGTAATTACAAGCAGCTAGACTGCATCTGAAAGCAGATTGCCCTATATAATATTCAGATGAGCCATTTAAAGATTAATGTTATGAATTTTCCATGACTTCAGAGCACTGAGTATGTAGGTGTCATGTATATATTGCTCATAGGTTTATTTCTAGTGTAAGTATGTAAACAAGAATATGACTAGTGGTAAGAACAAGGAAAACCTATGTGAGAATTGCTCAATTTCCACTATTCCTCTGCAGTGCTTCTTAGGAGGCCTAAGTCCCTTCTGCTTCTGAGATTTTTAACAGTTTGAGTACTAAATGAACAAGTCCAATATAGTGTAGTTATACCATGAGAAAAAATAGCCTTATTTCATGGGGGACCAGCAGAATATTGTGCAGAGACCATTCCCCTGACATCAACTGTGTTTGGCAGATGGTGCTGTCAGTTCAGGTCTGTGTTTATTCTATCATGCATGTGGTAGCATATTTTAAAATGTACAATCTCATGTATTATCTATGGGCTAAAAGCATGCAACACAAGCGGGACTATATCACAGGAGTTAAACTTCTGTAAACAACTAGCAGCGGTTGTGTAAATGCTATTTTCTTGACATAAATAACAGAAACATATGGCCAGAGACAGGAAGTGGGTGATACCTGGATAGATTGATATCCTGCTAGACAAGTGGCTATATTTATGACATGATTCTGCCTGACAGTGAAAGAGGAGGGGAGGAGAGCTAATGACTTTTTCATGAACTCTCTGACAACATACATTTGACCACTGAATAGCTTTGCTCAACAACCTGATTCTCTGCATTGTTGTTAAATATGTTCAATGAAGATGAAGAAAATATTGGGGTCAGAAGTGGGAGGTGAAACTCCTATTGCCCATTTTCTTAGGGCAACTTATGTTGAAACAACATTGTCATTCTAATAGTTTAGTATCCACATTATTTCCAAACACTAGTCCTTTACTACAAGTCATGGGCCAGTAGTGTCCCATGGTAAATATCCTATTCCTGTTATGGCCTGAACTTTAAAGTGAGAGGTTTAATACCACAGGACCTATTTTACAATGCTGCTTCCTTCTTATTTTGTTATAAAAACCCTGTCTCCAATAAGTTTAAAGCCTTCAGCATACAAATTACCACCTTCTCATATTTCAGTGTAACTCATTGACCACTAAGCATATCATAGGGAAACACAACTTCACACATTTTCATATTCTTCCTTTTACGACATGTGACTCCTCCACAACACATCAGAACAGCAAAATATTCTGGGTTTTGTGTCTGAGATATTCATTCAGTTTATAAAAACACACAATACATCCTGACAATTGCATGAGATTTCTTCCATCTAGCTATGAATGTGGGCCAGACTAGGTTTTCTGACACAACTATGTAACTCTGCACTCCAATTCCACCTTCAGACATAAAGATTCAGTTGTCTTAGGGTCTGTGTCTATAGTCTACCATAACTTTATGAATTGCATGAATTATTTGCTTTTAAATGATGTTCATGATGTACCAGAATCTTCTCTATATTACTCTTTCAGTTGTAAGGGCCCTGCAAGGACAAGGTAGGGTCAGATCAAATTTGAATTTTTTTACTAAAGTTGATGAATTTTTCTCTAGTAAATGTAAGAAAAAATAACTCTTGCAGACAGGTATTTGAACATTGTCTTTTCAGTCTTGCATCCAGCTAAAATAGAAAAATGTCACAGGAGAACATACATAAACAGAAAAGTCCACTTATGGTGAGGAAGTTAGCAGGACTGGTTCCTAAACAAGAATATACAGAAAGAAAATATGTGCAGGAATAAATTCACTTTTGCAAAGCAATTCAAACAAAGGACTGCTTCCAGAATTCACATTGAACTTGCAAAGCATGAAAAGGAAACTGTTGAAATCCTACTGACCTGGAGCCAAATTCTAGAACCTTTAAGGTAAAATATTTTTAAATGAAGCAAAAGAGGACCCAGCATGCCTGATGTTCAAAACACCCTTTTCATCTGATTCGGAATATTATGACCACCTGGAATACTCAGTCGACTTTTCCTGTGTTTCTGTGCCTGGGTCTGATGAGCTCTGTCTCACAAGGGACCCCAAAGGGAAGCATTCCTATTCTTTACAGTACCTTGGTTGTTAAAATACAGACCAGCTATGTGGGAGGCCAGAGCTCGAATTCCTACTTTGCTTCAGCAAGCCTCAGTTCATATTTCCTACGAGACTGTGAAGTGCCTCATCAACACCAAATAGAGTATCCCGGGGAGTCTGCATGTTTGTCATATCCTCCTACTGCTTCTCGTCCACTATGCTCAACATCATTAAAGATGCACTGGTGTGGGAATTCAACATCCGATGGTTTAGGATTCCTACAAGCAACAACCTATGTTTTTAGCCATGTTGCAAGGCATATTTAAATCCTTATATAAAATGTATTTATCAAGAAGACATTTTTTGGCTAATCCTCCCCATTGCCTGTTGGATCTTGGCAATGGAAATGAGAAAGTAAAGAATTGACTGTTAATACTAAGAGCTGAGGCAAAAAAGCTTTGTATGCAGCATTTCCAAAGAGCCAGTGCCCACGTCTTTGACTCAGTAAAACTCTTTTTTTTATTTTTTTTTTTCCCTGTGCACTCTTAATGTAGCTTTTGTGAAGTAGAAGAGAAAGAAACTGCCCAGAATTTCTACATTACAAGTGATAATGTACTACGAAGAGCAGGGGGACATGTAGGTGAGGCTTGCACGCACTAAGTTCCCTGTTATGTCCACCCTTAAAATATAGAGCTCAAGAACCAGAAATTAGATATGTTCCTCAATTACAATTTCCAGCACTGCGACACATTTGCTAAACAATTTCTAACTTGTATCATGCTACAATTAATAAAATGACACTTAGATCTATTATTAGCATATAATCACTTAGTCACCACCTGCTGATAACTGGTCATGATTTCAACATCTGAGTTAGGGCTGATGCCTGAAACATGTTGTGTGAATCAAGAATATTTACATGCACATTAATAATTAATAGTCATATTCTTGGCATCTCAAACAATCTGAATGTAAATGTGGGAAATAAAAAAAAAGCCTCTTTTACCACAGAGTTTCTAATTATCTGCTTCAATGGGAACATTTAATCATTTCTAAGACATTGGGGAAAACCTGCAGTAGCACAGATACTTTGCTTGAGTTTGTGCTGTTACAGGATAGTTGTAAACAGAAGGAATCACTCATGTAGCATAGTGTCCACGAACTGAGAGAAGCACCTGCATGGGGAAGTGTTGGCAAACTCAACTTGTGTGTCATCCCTTGCTACTTTCAGAGAGGCCCCTTGGGTGCTTTCTGGAAAACAAAAAAAGAGGAAACATATGCTCAGGCAGAGCTTGAAACTGGAGGGAATATGCAGCAGTCTATTAAATGCATAAAGGTTGATTTGCTGGTTTCTTTCTATTGCTAATTTCTATGCACCTTGGATCCTTTCACTGTGTCTGACTGCATGGATTGATCTAGTGAATAACAGAGGGAATATTCATTATATGTGAGAAAAATACATTGTCTGTGAGGATTCCTTTAAAATTTAAATTTTTTTTTTGAGGACTGTCAGAATAAGAGAAGATGTCTTCATAGATCTACAGATAGGTAGTATTTTTTCCTCACAGAGAAATGTAAGGTAATACTTGCCAAAATATTTCCTTAGAAGTGATCGCATTTAACCATTGTGTATGGACCTGGAAAAATGTTCTGTTTCCACCCATGTCATATTATCCAACAGTGACACTTAGTTTGGCATTACTGTGAAACAATTGAAAATTGACCCTAAAATAAAGATGATAGTGTTTCAACTTTAACAAAATATTATCAATATTTTTTTATAAAAAGAAGGTCCAATGCCTAAAAAGTCCTCCAGCATTCTTCCAAAGACTAACAATTTTTTTCCTGCATCATTTTGCAATGTGCCTATCAGTCAAGTCTTTTCCTGTGCCATAAGGCCTGAGGACTGTGAAAGTCACTGTGTTTTAAGTTGCATTTTTTTCTGCCTCATGCTGGGAAGGGCAGGGCAACTTGACTGTCATCACAGCTAGGTTTTTGTTCCTTACCCATAACTACATTTGTTCCTCAACCATAAAAATACTCTGAGCTATTACAAGTCAGAGACAGCTTGGTGTAGGTTTGTTCATCTCAGAGGTAGAAGAAACTCTTGTTTGGTGTCAGGAGGTACTAGAGCTGCACCAGCTATCTGCCAGGCATTACCTCTGTGGCCTCTTTCCAGTTCTTTCATATTAGTAGAGCTGGCATAAAAAACAAGCTGCAGTGAATCAATGAATCAGTGAAATGATCAAGCTGTGAAAAACCTGCTGGGTGCAGCATAATCTTCCCTGGGATTTACAAACTTTGCTGAAGTTCAGGCATACATGACAACCACCTGTACAAACTGGAGAGGGGTGTACATGATGCATTTCCACAGAGATATCAAGTAATACCATGCTTACTGTTTCTTTACACTGCATAAGTAGAAACATCATGATATGTCAATATTCTACACAGAAACAAACAAGAACAGGAAAGAAAAAAAAATTTCAGAGTAACATTGCTTAAATTTCTATGTACAGATTTTGAAAATACAGGTTCTTGTACATTTTCCATTAATATTCATGATAATTTCCTTTCATTCTTATTTTGTTTTCAACTCAGTAACAGGCTGTTTTACTTTATTTGAAATGTAAGATGTGAATAAAGATCTTAAATATATCATAAAACCCAGTCTCTTTAATGACATTTTAAAAACCTCTGCCATTGAAAAGAGAGTACTTTAGAGCCATTAGGAGAAAACTGCTTGGCTGGTATATAAAATGCTTAATGTTAAAGCTGTTCCCAAGGTAAACATTCTGTAGTGGCTTTACAAATAGTGCCTAGTAAAAAAATAATGGGATCTGTAATTGTTCAGTCATCTGCACAATATAAAAGTTAAGTATCTTTACCATATACAAAATACATTGGGGCCCTGTAATGTTAGATTTGGTATCTTTTGCATTTTGTGCCTGTCATAAAACAAGCCATCTATATAGAATCTTATTCAGTGCTTTCCCACATGTCAGTCTCTAGGACAAGGCAATATTAATGTACAAGTGGTCAGCTCCTTTCATATACTACTAATGTACTGGAAAGTCTTCCGCACTTGGTGCTTTCCTTCATGTCTCAGGACATCTTGTGCTAGAGCACTTCCCCATGCAGAACAATATGGCCTTCTCTTGGAAAAGCCCTCTGGGCTGATCATTGTCAGGTTATGTTATGTTTTAAGAGTAGACACTTCAATGCTAGTTTTGTGCAGAGTTGTAACAGGAACAAGAGGTCTAAACAAACAGAAGGGCCACTAGAGCCCTTTCATTTATCATCCTAACCTGACAGAAACTCCTAACTAATCCCTAGTTTTGCTGACTTTTACACATTTCTTTTAAAATATCTGCTTTTAAAAGCTACCCTTATTCTTGACCCTTCTGCATAAGTATTTTCTTCCTTACTGTTTAGATAACTCAATCTGAGAAATCTGAAGGAAGATATAAAATCAGAGATTACAGTCTGAAAGGTTTTAACATTGCATAAACAAATATTTTTTAAAATAATGGTGTTAATACCTACATAACAACTTTTATCCAAATATGCTCTGAAGGTGTGAATTAATTAGTGCTCACATCACAAAACCTTTGTGAATTAGTTAAATATTATAGCAAACATTTGCAGGAGGAAACAAATATAAAGAAATTATAAGTGTTGCCTAGGTAACACAGGGAATGGCAAAGGTGGGATTTAAGCCCAGTTTTCTTCCTGGTGTTCACAAAAATTCTCTCTTAAGTAACTGAAAGCATACCGTCAGTCCATCTTAAATGAGATATTGCTTAGAAGAATAGTTGTGATAATTATTCAACTTTTCTTAAACACACAGTTAAGAAATGCTTCTTGAGCACGTATTCCCAGTATAAGTCTGCTCAGGTAACTAAGAGCTCACTCAAAAGATAGTAACAGCATTTTCCACTGTCTGTCAGTAAAAATGGCAATACAATTTAGAAAGATTTTTAGAGTTTCAGATTGGGTTCACTGCTTTTCATCATGCATCTGAAGCCAAGTATTATTTCAGAATTCTTCATTCCATATTCAGTAATCCTGTATTTTGAATGAACTTTCCTCATGTGATCATAAAAGGACTTGTTTCCCAGCACTAAGATGAGAAAGACATATCCACAAGAAATACTGGCAATATGTTAACAGAAATGCAAAATATTTCACATGGAAAAAGAACATGAAGTCAGAATTCTGTTGGAGTGATTATTTAGAAGAACTACTTGTATCAAACACAGGAGGTCTTTCTTTCAGAAGTTAATGGGATATATTTTGTTCACTTTTAGAAAGGGATTGTTTTGGGTAGGTGATGATTCTAATAACGGGTGAAGGAAAATTTATGAGTCTGAAAAGTAGCATGGGAGATTTTGTATTTGGCTATGAAAATATGCTGCATTTGTTAGGAGTAATGTTGTTTTGATGGAAAAGTGATTAATTTCCTGAGAGTTGCATGCCACATCTTTAGTTCAGAGAAGGATGATGATGGGGAATGTTGAATACTTCAGTGTATTTGTGAGAATTATGTGGGATTTAAGCAAGTGTTGAATCTGTGAAATTAATGGGGAATTGGTGACACAGGGGAAGGATTAAATGCATGTAGTCATGGGGTTGGGACCTGAGAGTTTCAGAAACTTTAGATGGGGAGGCACAACTTGGGTCATTGAGTCCATTTATTCATAATCTCTGCTAAATATGTGATAGACGTTTATTTTAGATTTATCCACATAACATCTATTCTGCTTTCTTCCACCTATGACATTTCCCGAGACCAAAGGAAAATTAAGATCTTCGGTAAATGTCACAAGTACAGTATGCCACAGAAAGGACATAGAAGTTGTGGTAACTTCCAATAAATAAATCCCTGCATTATCAGGGAAGCAAACAAATAAAACTCTCAAGTGAGCCTAGAAAGTAAGTATCATGCTCCATATTACAAAAGCAATTCAAATTACAAGGGAAATGTTTCCTTTTAAAGCCAAACCAAACGGTCATTTTAGTTAGTGTAAATGAGAAAGCCGAAATAGTTGGCACTGCTCATTAATTGCAGTAGAACAACAGTAGAAGCATCTGAATATCCTGCCTATGCCTTTTCTCTAGTTATGGCCAATTTCTAATACTTCATAGGAAAGAGAACTTTCCTTCCTGAAAAAAAAACCAAAACATATTTTTATCAAGTTATGAAAATATTCCTTCCTTGCTTCTAGAGGTGACTATCAGAGATGTAAAGTGCAAGATTAATGTATATGCAGTGTAAATAGACAGTACCCAGTCTCACTTCAACCCCTTTGGCACATTGGATACCTAATAATTCATATCACAAGTCTAAGCTCTTTTTTTCCCAGAATTCTTTTTGTGAGTTGTAAAACCTTTCCTTCTTATCACTTTCTTACACTTAAGTTCCTACTCCACTGCCTTCTTTGGAAAATAGAAGTTTGTTTCTTGAATGATTAGAGATCATCTAGTTAGCAATATAAATGTATTTATGTCAAATTTCTTATATACTCTTGAGTATTTACCCCTGACTGCATTTCAGAGTTATTATATTCCCTCTAAATAAAGAAGGTAGATTTTTTTTAATCTGACTTCATAAAATACCTACTGCATGTGCATAATAAATCTTTCCTGAATTTAGGTCTATATTTCCTGAATGCTGATAACTAGTCCTTCATATAATATTCCTGATTAATTCTTTGTTTGTCTTCCCTGATCATACTAGTAATCCTGGTCTGTGATAAAATATCCTGGCCTGATGTATCCTGGGAAATTGCCATTCTTTTTCACAACTGCATAACAGCAGTTGCATCATTACATACATCCAAGTTTTCCTCCATTAAGTTCTAATTGATAAGACCTCAGTTCCCAGACTTCTTATTGTTTGGATAAGTAATTCTTGATGCTTACACTTGATATTTTATTAGTACCATAGTTTCTAACAGCACTGAGTGAACAGCACTCAGGTACATAAGTGTACAAATAAGTTAAATTGCTGTTTCAGCTTTGAGTCAAATACAGTTTGAGCAACAGTAATGCACAAATCCAAACAGATGAGGTGAATAATGAAAGATAATAGTGAAAAAAAAGAAAAGTGATTGGCAGCTGCACCTCAGTGACTACTACTACTCTTCCAAGGGATTTTGAGCACAGATTCTGTAGTTGGGATTTGGAAACCAGCAGGGGATCATTTGCAAGTTTTAGTCTTTTTGATCCTTGACCCAGTGGGCAAGGAGAGACTTGTCAGGAAAAACACTGTTTGGGGGAGCAACTAAGTACATGATGCTTAGTAGCAGTTAGTCTGATCTAAATATTGGTTTAGAATTTCAGCTGACCAAGATGTTGTCCTATTCAAGCTGTTTAATGTGCAAGAGGATTAAAGGCATGCATAATCTGAGCATGTATGAAACCCTCGAGACCCATTTGAATGGCATGCTGAGGCTTTTGGCTCAGATCCTGCCCAAGAGGTATTAATTTGGGTATGAATCAAATGAGGCTGGGAACTGGTGCAGTTGTGCTAGTTACGTCTGATGTCAAATTTAGAGTCTCTCAGCTCTAATAAAGCATGTTGTCCAGCTTGTGAGATTGCATTAAGAAAGGCAGAATAATCATACTCGATATATAGCAAATCTGGAGCTCTGTGGAATGGAAATGATTTCAAGGTTTCCAACCTTTCCACCCTTCTCTCAGTGTTCCTATCCCACAGACAACAATCAGTCTCCCAAGACTCTCCTCATCGTGGACTCCTAAAGAAGTTTTTGGTAATGTATCAAATAGAACACATTGCAGCTCAGATTAAAATAAATAATTCTGACCTAGATTGAAATGCCCTTTAATCACAGTTTTTACTAGGACTGCTAACAAGAGAAATTATATATGAATGCAAGTAATGGATTTCCAATGTGTTGATGTACACAGAATACTGGATTAAATTGGGGTGCTTGGGCTGACGTCCATCTTTCATGTGACATTTAACTGTAATGGTACCTGGGCACTAACCTGTGGCTTGAGTGAAGAGAGATGACTGCATGAGTCACCAGGTCTGGTAGACAGTAGGCAAGATGTGACTACAAGCTGGATTATCTAATGAAAACAACATGGCACCCATGGAAGTAAATAAAACTTCCCATATGTTTTCTATGTCCATTATTGAGTCCAGAGTTTTCTGAAAGAAGATAGCAGGAATGTTTTGCCAAGGTCAGGGGTGTTCTACTTTTAACTGGTTTCATCCTCTTCTTTGAGATGGCAGTACTCTCATTCACATAGTGTGGGACCTTCCTGAGTTATCCAACCACCTTTTGTATAGAAAAAATTAAGCCCAAAAGATTGTTCAAAATTTTATTTAAATGATGAACATCTCTAGCTCTGAAATACATTATACCACATGTCTGGGGAGAACAGTCACCCCTATGACCAGAATCAAGAGCTTTCAAAAGGATGCAATGAATATACTTTGTGCTTTCTTTATTTTCCTTATGCTGTTTTGTTTGTTTGTTTTTCCTTTTTCTCTCAGTTCTGTATGGAATTTCAGGTATTTTAGAGAAATTTCTGTAGTCAGAGCATACATTATAGTTGATGTAAGATTATTATTGAAAGTATCTAGCAGACAACATTCTAATATAAATAAAAACTAAAAATTGATTTTAAAATTAAATGTTTCTGTGGCTAATGATAAACAAAACCAAGAAAATAGAGTTCTAAAAATTGTTTCATGAGGAACTTGTAAACAATACAAATAGTTTATATGCATATAAAACCTGGTCAGCTTCAAAAATATATTAAAGAGTGATTTTGAAAATTAATTAAAACACCATTATCTGGACCAACTTGATATCCTAAATCAGATAGAAACATTTCATTTTTTACAGTCATATTCAAGCAGGTTGATGACTACAACTTTTATTTTAATGATAAAATTCATTTCAACTCTGAATACCTAGTCAGGCAACAGCTGCATAGGAAATCCATCCAGATCTTAACTGGAATTCAAACTTGATTGGTGCACAAGTTTTACTGATTCTTTACCTTAATTTAAAGTAAATTCTAGTGAAAATTTGAAGTTAATTAATCACGTCTAGGCACTGAAAAGTTAGGTGTTACTTTGATTAATTTGTAGGTGCTTGACATTATTCACTGGATCTAATTTATGGCAACACATAAACATTTATCACATTTAAATCCTCCTGTGTCTTTACTCTTTAGTACAGGATGTGCAAAGCAGCCAAAAGCAATAAAAGTGGGATGTAAAAAGTAAAAGATAATACCATATTGTGATACTCTGATTCCACAAAACCTGTATCAAAACATTGCCCAAAGTAGGATGTGAGATGTGAAGAAAGAGGGGAAAAGGTTTTATTAGCAACATGCCCTGTTAGCAACAGCACCTAACTTGTCTTCATAGAAAGACCCTTGTTAATGAGAATATCCAAAAAAAAAAAAAAAAAAAAAAAAAAAAAAAAAAAAAAAAAAAAAACAACTGGGAACAAATAAATAAAAAAAATTTACCT
>JAAGNO010025145.1:50956-73224 GCA_033439905.1 Ceryle rudis
AAAACAAAAAAAAAAAAAAAAAAAAAAAAAAAAAAAAAAAAAAAAAAAAAAAAAAAAAAAAAAAAAAAAAAAAAAAATCGCACTATGGCATCAAAGTAATTAAAGCAATTTCACTTATTACTGTCTCTTTGCTTAGGGAAATTATTCATTTTATCTGAAACAGAATAACCACAATTTAATAATTGCATCCTGTGCAAAGAGACACCAATAGGCACAATAAGATCTTCCTATTTAAATGCATAACAAGGTTGTGGGTGCAATATTGACATTGTTATTCTTTTAGTTTATAAAACATATACAAAAAGATAGGTGCCTGTCATTCTGAATAGTGTGTAGTTAAATTACAAACACTGTATCAGCTGAAACTGTTAACTAATCCCATGAGGAAGTCTCAACACAAATCCAAACACTACCACACCAGCTCTTTACCTCAGTAAAACTCTTCAAATCCTCTCTCAGAAATCACCCCCAAATAGCCTAGTCTTGCAGCAGTGTGTCTCTGGAAGGGAAAGAGTCTAAAGATCACAACATGGAGAATTTTCTGCAATGGCAGGATTCCTTCTGGTTTTACCATAGCCCTTTCTATTTTAAATCCAGAGGACCTCACTTTTCTAACAGCTCTATGAATTGCAACTTAACCAAGACAGCATAGAAATAAAGGGATATCTGACAGAAAAAATATTCTTTACTTATCCACCTAAAGAACCATATATAATTTCCTTCTAGAAAAGATGAAGTAGTCCTTGAAAACAGGTGAACAATGATTTAGGGTGCCTTGGTTCAACACTACATAAGAAGATGATTATTTTCTCCCTGTTAGTTTAGCTTCTCCTGTTTTTTAGGTTATAACCTCAACTAAAACTTGATGCTCTAATGCAACAGTGATAAGGATGATTGTAGCATCTACACAGATTACAGAACAAATGTAGTCCATTCTCTGGATTTTGCTCTTTTCTTTTCTTTTCTTTTCTTTCCTTTTCTTTTCTTTTCTTTTCTTTTCTTTTCTTTTCTTTTCTTTTCTTTTCTTTTCTTTTCTTTTCTTTTTTTTTTTTTTTTCCCTACATTCCCCTCTCCTCCCTGTGGATAGAAGAAATTTATCAGGCCTTGAGGTATTCCTCTTCCATTTTAAGGTGCTTCAAAACACTGCTTTTTGAAGAAGTCCTGTTGTCTGGAACATCAAACATGTATAAACCTCTGATGTGCATCTAAATATTTACTCTGGAATAAATCTGCTGGTAGATGAAACACCTAGCAGCAAGTGATAATTAAAAGGTGATTTACTATGTTCTTAGGGAATGTCTCAGCCTGAGCTTCACTGATCCTGATAAAGTCTGCTATCATGATATAATTATGTAGGAATGTATGTATAAATAAAAAAATGTATGTAATTGTGTATGCACATGTAAAATAATCATGTTTATATTATGTTGTGTGTTAAATGCTCACATACACTCTGTAGTTACATACGGTTTTATAGTAACACATAATAAAATATGGTAAAGAAAGAACATAGATAGATAGCTTTAATTCTGGGGAGACCTCTTGAATCTCCTCTTCAAAACTAGCTTACAATAGCTTGGATATCATCTTTTATCTTTGGAAAGAATTTTAGATTCCCTCCTTTGAGCTATCCTGTCTTTGAACTTAAAAAAACCCCAACCCAAACAAAAAGCTTGAATATTAAGCATTATTTTCTAAAGTCCTTAGCTTCCTTAAGTCATTTTAAAACTTCCACTACATCCTGAGTTATTTTTTGTCTCCCTTCTGTGAAAATATTTTTGCTTCTTTATCCTGAAATACGTGGTGTTGCTCATTATCATTTAAATATTAGTCATAATGAAGGGGAAAAAAAAAATAATGTATCATTGTATTGAATTATGCCATACTGGTGTTGTTTACAAGGTAAAGTTGAAATAATTACAGTACCAAGAATGTAGGTTTTAGTGGATGGATAAAGGTACAGACTTGTGAACAAATATGACAAGACAAATCTTAGTAAATTATTACATTTCAAAACACTGTTTTCTTGTTATAATCTATAATGTGGCTTGATATTTTAAATGCAGCCAAATATTTCATGCACTACAGAAACCATCAGAATCTTTTGTGTAGGTATACCATCTCCAAAAAGTCTATAAGCACATAACAGTGTTCTGTGTCACAGAAAATGTAGAGTTTTAGACCAATATGATTCCAGTGAAGCCAAAGTCAAAATAACTTA
The DNA here is from genome assembly GCA_033439905.1 of Ceryle rudis. NCBI lineage: Eukaryota > Metazoa > Chordata > Aves > Coraciiformes > Cerylidae > Ceryle > Ceryle rudis. The sequence continues at coordinate 53,178 of JAAGNO010025145.1, forward strand.
TACTGCAGCAAGTAGGATGGACTTTTATTATAGTTTCAAACAATAACCCATTTTTTCAACTAACTTACTTTCCATTCATTAATTACATTACAGATTAAAACAATCAGTAGGGGAAAAAATCCATACAGTGTAAATTTTACTTTGTTTCCATTTCTTATTTCAGCCTATAACTTTAGATATAATTAGTTACATTAAAGCTCTGAAGACTAAGGCTGCCATTAACAGTGATTTAGCAAATGCTTTAGAATTTTTAGTCTTATACTACATAATTATACTTACATGAAATATAATTAATGAGGAAAATGTCTCAGATGTGTGGGCAAGGAAGGCAAATATAACTATCCTTTATTGTGCCTTCAAGGTTAGAATTATTATAGCACTTATAATTTTATTATAATTACCCATAATGAGACTCCACATGCGTGATACAATCTACATGCTTTTGACATTAGAAGTTTTCAAAATGCCTCATTAAGTATTTTACGCTATATTTATGTGGTTTTCCTCCACCTCCCATTTTTGGTGGCCATATATTCCATGTAAAAGCATACAAACTTATTTTTAAAATGCTACCATTAAAGAACATAAAATGATTACAATGAATAGATATTAAGATGTCACAGCTGTATAACCTATTCCTTTTATGTACTCCCATGCTGAATTGTTTTATGACCTATCATAAACCTATTAAACTACTGGTAATAAAGGATTGTAATTAGTGATAAAACCTTGTTGCTTAGTGAGCCAAGACAGTCATCCTTACTTTAGATTTTATTAAATGTAATCAAGATGAAACCTTCAGCAATGTCAAATAATACCTTCAGAGAAGGAGGTTGCACTTTTGGAAGAGATTGGTAGAGATATTTAGGCTTTTCTGTAGTTTACCTCTGCTGTATTTTGCAGGATGAGGTTGATTAACTCTGTCCCCCTCCATCCTTTTTCCTATTCCCCATGAACTTGTCCAGAAGAATAAGAAATATAGAATAAATGAAGCCAAATAAGCTTGGAACACAGTTTGACTTCAGTGGTTTTTCCATTCTATTGTATTATGCATGTAGAATGCTGTCCACAACTTGTTTCTTGGCAGGATTCAACAAGGGCTATAGCAAGGCAGAAATCTTTAGAAGTGAGCTTTGGCTGAAATGGAGAAATCTAGTTAAGAAAAAAAGCATGCAAGGCGCTGAACAAAATGTGTGACCTTTTCAGCTATCAAATCAAATTAACTTTTTTCCTAGTCATACTGGGCTGAATGCAAACATAGCTTCCAGAGGCACAAAAGCCACTGCTTTAATCTGCACTGTATCATCAAGTCCCTCTTAACATTTGTGTGTTGGCCTTCTAGAATACATTAATTTTGCCAGCATGCTCAGGTGGTTGGTTCTTGATGTATCCTGGTGAAGGCTGACATTTTCATTTTCCTTAATGTAAATATTCTGTAGCTTAACCTCAAAATTATGAGTGGAGTAATTTTCTCAGGATATAAGAAAATGCTATTTTGGCAAAGAAAGGAGGCAAACACTGTGGACACAATGCATTGCAAAGGAAATGTAGTGCCAGAGATTAAACTCACAAATCTGTATTCCTGCCTCCACTACACAGCTACAATATCTTGCACATCTTGAAAACTGGAAAGGAGGGGGGAGGGGAAGCAGTCAAACAATATTCACTTTGTCTTTATAGCACTATATTTCACTCTGCAGTAAACTAGAAAGACAGAGCTCTAAGCACTGAACAATTAATGCTCCACTAATTCCCCTTCTATCCTACAAAATAAAGAATACATCAAAGACAGAAGAACAGGTACCTTCTCTCCCATTCTTCACAACATGGATTTATTTGTCCTAACTGGACTTTTAAACCCATTGTGCCTGGCTTTTCACAGCACTGAATTGAGCAATAGGGAAACTATAGTAACCAATAATCTGTTTCACTTCAATGGAAACTATGTATCTTGGTGGATAACAAAGCCTGGGATAAACACTAAAAACCTCTGACAGGGTTTGGAGGGGGAGAGTATGGTGTCTCAACCATGGGGTCATGTTTTAGCCAGCCTTCACCTATAGGTAACAATTATTATGGCATTCCTCATTTGTTCTTCACTAAGCAAATTCTTTAAAGGTGCTTAATGGATGTCGTCACCTCCATTAAAATTCACAGTATACTGTGCAATTAATTCAGCCATATGCAGAGGTGTGTGCATGCTAATCTCTTTTAATGATATATATGTTAAGATTATATGTGCTAGGCTCCTCTTGAAGGAATGCCTCTTCAAGGAAAGCTATTGAAACTTCATGTAGTAATATTTGTAGTCGAGTCAATACAATACACCTCTCCTTTATTTTCATAAGGATTTTAAGTCTCGCATTTCAAAGGTAGCAGGGGAAGAGTGTATTCAGTATTCCCCATGTAATTATAAATTGGAATTAAAACAAGCCCACTATTCACTTAGATGTCAATACGACCAAATAATTTTATGTTACCTAAGATCTACATAAAATCAAGAGCACCAAAAGCTGACCACTTCTGCAAGTAAATCAAAAAGACTCTTCCTCTATTTTATATTTTATCTTAAATGTATCCAGAGTTTTATGGCTAAATACTAAAGCACTAGCAGTTGGTCATGCTTTAAGCTACTAGAAGAAAGTTAAGCTTCCACGTTGGCTAGCCGAGATATCAGCTATAAGCTGACAAGTAATTAAACCAGCATATCTATAACAACTGTCATCTCTTATTTCAGTGCAACTTGGATGTAAACCAAAGGCAAGAAAGCCAAAAAAAGACTTCACATTACTGGGCAACTGCTGAGCATCTCCTGCTGAACAGTTTAGCAGACCTGGGCATTTAGAGGATTGTAGCAGAGATCAAAAGGGTCAGAGATCCCTTTACCAATTAACAGCAGGGAGAAGAACATCAAATAAGGTGTAAATTTTAGCTCTGCAGTTTTGAGTAAGCCAAGCATGAAATGCATTCTAATACTCTTGAGTAGCTGCAGCTTTGAGCCATCAGTGATGTCACTGGTGCACTAAAGGAAGCTTAATCGCACTTAGAGTGGCATGTAGCAATCCCGCTCAGCTAGGTGCTAAAGCCTGCTGCTGCTTGTCTTTTTTGATAACACATGGGAATTGCCAGCCCTAACGTGGCTGGCGAGAACAGAAAACACTCCACAAAAAGCAGGCTTTCTTTGGGGTCTTATGCCTTTATTGCTCCCTTATTTATCTTATTTATCCTTATTTATCTTAAACAGATAGTAACACAGTGTTTGTTTTCTACCTTTAATTGTTTCAAGTAAAGAAGGAAATAATTAATAAGGCCCAGTGTAAGTAATCAGCCTTTTGGGGCTTGAAGCACTGTTTAATCCAACTTTATGCAAATCACCGTGGGCGAAATCTGCTCCTATAGACATTGCTCTTTCTTCTCTTGCTTTTTTCTCCACCACCCCTCCCTTTTAAGTACGACAAAAGAATGCCATTGAGCCTTTTTTATGCATCCCCTTGACCAGTATATACTGTCAGAATATGCAATCTGACATGATAGTGCTGAGAAATGCAGAGCAGGCCAAGAGCTATTCTGAACCAGAGGGAGGTGCTCTGTGCTGCGCACAGGCAGGGGTTCAGGTCAGCTGCAGCGGTCTTCTGGTGCCCTGCCCAGGGAGTCCCTCACCCGTGTTGCTGTAGGCAAGCTGCAGCAGTGACACCTGTGAAGGTGGAAGAAGAAAACATCAACAACATCAACAGCAACAACAGCAGCAACAGCAGCAATAAAAGAGATGACACAGGCTAAAAGTTCTGCTCTGGCAAAATAGCAGTATAATAGGTTTAGTCTGACCTAAAAGTTAGAGTTAGATAAAATTAATTTATTTTTAAAGTGGCTTTGTTTGCAGATACTTACAGTCGCACAGTGTCATTCCTGCTTTCTCACAGTCAAGTGCATGATACAGAGTTTAAACGGGAGAAAATATATTTTTTTTTTCTACTGTTTGTGAATTTAAAGTATGCCAATAATAATTCGAAGCACAATTCTTAAAGAAATATATGTGGATATTGTGTTATTCTTTTGTTTATTTCAGCTAACAAAAGATTACCATGGGGACAATTACAAATTCATGATATGGGTACATTCACAGAATACATTAGTGGCCTCGCTTCAGTGAGAAAATACAGTTGCAATGTTTAAAATCGGTTAAGAAAAATTCCCACAACTTAAATACACACTTTCATTTTACAGATCTCAGCTATAATAAGTTCAAATCATGAAGGGTCTATCCCTAATGGGTTTCAATTAAATATGTCTTAACTATTCTGCTCAGAAACTCATCCCAGAGCATCAAATACTTTGTTTTACATACCTAAGTAATCATAATTGCATATACCTAACTTATTTAGGAAAAAACAGTGAAATCCCCTTCCCACTTCAGTTTCAAGAGTGCAAGTACTTGGTTTTCTAAACATTATGAATACAAGTAGATCTGAGAGACATGATATCCACAACAAAGAGAAGCTAGTGACCAGCTCAGATACATTGTCTTTTGAACAACAAGTCAGTGCAGACAGAAGTAAATGACAGTTAATTACAAATTACATTCTGGTTGGGGCTGTGAAGGCCTCCTGGCTTGAATAATAATCAGGCCCTCGGGCACTCACCTGCCTGCAAACGAACATACGGAGACACAGGCTGGGGTGCTATACAAGTTTCAAAACAAGCTGCTAAACACAAAAGCTTATTGGATTACAGAGATTTAGGCAAAAGCATTCAGATCTGGCAGCAACTCTAGTACTAAACTGAAGGGATTTCTGAAGGATGAATTGCCATTTACTGTAAATTTCTTAATCATGCTTCTGGTTTTGGAGAAAGGAAATAAGTTCTCTTATTTTCTTATGTTATAAAAGTTATCCTCTTACAAACGCCCTTTAGGAAATACAATAGAAGAAAGTGTCTGTTATGAATTAGAGATCTAATCTCTTTCCAGATTAGAGAAATTACACATACTATTTATATTATTGCTTTCTGAATCTTGTAATTCAGTGAGTACTGTATATGTTCTAAATGTAGTCTGTGTAAATGCAAACAAATCAGAAAAAAAAAAAATATTAGTCTTGCTAGAAGATGTACTTTTATCCAACATCTATGACTGTTGATATTTGGGCTGTTTACTGATATATGTTACATCTTTTTAATGTTTGATTTTAATCCCATATATTTGTAAATTATGACAATGTCTAAAATAATTAATGTCAGTATTAGTGCACTGTAAAACCCTGGCTTTTGTAATTCACTAAAGCAATTTCTATTCATTTAGTTGATCTAAGTGCTTATTGTTAAAGACAAAAGGCTCAACAGTTTGACATCGAGCTCATTATGTATGTTTAAAACATTCTGCAATTCAAGGCCACACCACATGTAATAAAAAAGAAGCCAGTTGGTTCAGGGATTAAAATTCAGACCACACAGTTCTCTTCAATAACTTTCCATTTAAATCTGATTAAAACTTCAAAACAAAACTATTTAGATGTATCAGCATATGCAGGTGTGTAAGTATGGGAGAGTATGTAACTTGTATTCTTGATATGCATACACAAGCTTTTGGTCATTTTATTTTTCTTTAACTCAGTCAGCTGCCATGCAGCTTGCATAGAAAGATTTTCCTGTTTGTAGGTGAATGTGATCACGTGTTTTTAGAAAGAATTTCTGGGGTTTAGACAGAAATAATTTACTACAGTTTTGTCCTCCCTATGATTATTTCCAAAGACAGTATAGACAGACAACACACTTTTTGTGCTCGGTGTGCATGTAGATGCATACATACTGGAATGAAAAATGAAATAAAATTGAATCTACTGTGGTATGGAAATTATGCTATATATTTCAGGTTAAGAGTACGGGCTGTAAAAAGTTTTGAATAATAAAAAGGTTATTGCAGTTGCATATATGCCTGCATACACTTCACCCCAGTTCTATTCTATGCCCAGTAACAAGACAGTGACTACAATTTCCTTCTCCAAACACAATTTCTCCAGTGAAACTTTTCACTTTAGGATCAGAATATAAGAAAAAATTAGGCTGAGTTGCCACCATGCCATTGTGCACAGAGCAGCGCTCCTGTCTGCCATGAAAGCCTTATAATATCCATTATGGGATGGAAGCAGTGCTCACACAGTATCAGAAGCTCAGCAAGGGTCTTTCACACTTGTCTCCCAAACATGTTTGTCTGTCTGTGGATCATCTGTATCTCTTAGACAACTTTAGTAAAGAGTGAGCTCAAATCTTCCTATGTTTAGGATTGTGGGGATAGGGTGGGAAAGGTATTATGGAGCAAAACTTTGTGTCAGGGAAGGCTGTGATAACTGGCATTGAATTCTCAGTGACAGCGGTTTTCCAGGAAAATAGAAGCTGTGCTCAGCATTCTTTTCCTGCAGCTGAGATTTCAGTACCCCTCTCCGAACTGTATTTCCTTCTCTTCCCCAGCTCATCCCCTTTAAGTTTTACAGAACCAGCTGGCATGGGGGAGAGACTGCAGCATCAAGCACTCACTACACACAGAAGAGCATGACTAGCTCAGAGCCGAGCAGCATTAGGGCCCTTGTCAAAGCTCCCCTCCAAACATTTCCAAAGATCTGCTGTTTTCCAGTGCTTTTTTTCTCCTCCAGTGCTACAAGAAAAAGATAGCTGTTTCTTTCCTTGTGTACCATACAGAGAAGCAGCATCAGGAAGTGATCCTAGCAATTCAAACCCCAGTCTGTCTCTCTGATAAATTGTGAGGAAGAATGAGTTCAGGAAAATATTCAGTGTCAGTCTTATAAATTATTTCATTTTTAGTATTAGAAGAAATCAAGTGGTGTAAAATATTTAATATGATTCTGTCTATTTTAAAAGTAATTTTCAAAGGAATTTGTCTCCTCTGGCCCAAAGTTACTATGTAAAATAAAAAAAAAAGGCTTTTCCATCTTTGATTTAAGAGATGTGAGAGCTACAATTTTAAAATGAGAGGGGAAAATAGCTTCACTCAACCAAAGTAAAGAAAAGGGACCACCTTATCGTCAGCAGAGTGATTTTGACTGTGCTGACAATGACATGAGTAATCCATCATGTCATCGTCCCAGTGACGGATGTACCCTGTACCTCATCTCTGTATGTGTGCAGAGAGCACTATGTAGCGAGCCAGGAGGCAAGTAACACTTAACCCCTGCAAGCTTCATGTTCCTGCTGTGCTTCAGACAACCTCTGTCATGTATGAAAAGCCTAAAGAATGACAGTAAATCTATACAGACCAGCACAATCTACCATCATGACAACTACACACCACCATAGACTTATAACACTATTAAACTGTATCATCACGGACATGTAAGACAAGGCCTGTATTATGTGCTTTGTTGAGCCTCTTAAAAGGTGCTTGGAAGTGCACTGAATATAACTTTTGTTTTCTTTCAGTCAATAAAAGTTCATAAATACTAATTCCATATATAAAGATGATTAATTATCTTGGCCCAGTAGAAATAGTACCTTATTCCAGAAAGAAACTGAATTAAACAGAAGACAACATTCAAAAGGTGTAGCAAAAGTTAAATCTGTCCTCTTAAAAATGTTTCCTAAGATTCTTTTGAATCTACAGTAGTTTTAGCAGAAAAAGATAGTTGTTTCCCGATTAAAGCTGCATTCTTCAAAAATTTTCATTTGCATTGTCACTTCCAAAGAAAATATGGACCTTTAAAATTTGGAGATCCACTATTTATTCAACTCTGAAATGCAATAAATATTTATACATTCCATCAGCACAATTGCCTCTCTATAGAACAGTCATACTTATAATGTAATAATGAAATGTCCCAGGATAGTAACCCTATAGAGTAATGGGCTAACTGGTAGTTCTCCATCATGCATTTATCTTCTTGAAGAGTAATATACCATGGAGATACCATTCAAAATTTTCACTTAGACCAGGAAAGAGAATACTGGCTAGCTCCTTTAAAAACAGGTTCAATGACAACATTTCCTGAGTTTTCAAAAATGGGCTTTTATAATCTCCCCTTTTCTCTTTCTGTTAACATACAACAAGCTTCTCCTGGGTAAGAAAAAATAAGCTAAAAAAATATCTGGTTGAATAGTAATATCGTTAGTTCATGTATATGCAAAAAAAGATCTTTTCACACCTTGATGAAATTAACATAAATTTAAATACTAATGAATTGGTAGAGACCAGTGAAGAATACCAAGGACCGCATTCAAACTGAGTTATATTCCTATAAAACAGATCTATTTTCTAGGGACATGTGACATGAGTGTTATATGCCTTTATTGCACAATCTGCATAATTCACAGTCCAAAACAATTTGCAGCTGGATAAAGAAAATTGACTCTTTACTAGTGGAACATCACATCTAAAGGATATTATTTTCCTTCTTGGCTGAAATTACCATGTACTGTTGCAAGCCAAAAATCCACAGTCAGTAAATGTATGGAAATGTATGTCTGAAGCTATTCAGCATTTTGTGACTGGGGAAAGCACAGTACAAATATACACAAGGCATTGGGGCAGTGAACGTAAGATGAAGAACTGTTGCATCTTTCAGTAATTCCAAGAAGTTGCCAGGAGAAGGACAGCAGACATCAGGAGTGGTTTGTCTACTCTGTTCCCTCCTGGCCCCATACAATGTATGCACGAAGCAGCACTACAAGAGCCAGTGCAAAACAAATATGCATAGTGACAGATGTCAGTGTCCACGTCTAAACAATTGCTATGCCTGGTACTGTGGAATTTCCACACTGTTAGTACTTTTTAACCCATCTGCTTATTGTGTGCATGGTTTACTCTAGCTCAGTTCTGTTGAGGTCAGTCACAACCTTCAAAGAAAGTTTGTCTATATTTGCCCTTCTTTCCTAAATGGATCAAATCACACTCTTTTGTTGTTATTTGATGACTTTCTTCTTCTGACAACCATTCCTTTATCTTCTTATTTTGCTAGGTCTTGAGAACACTGGAGACCTGATGGCAGGATGCTCACACCCACCAAAAACAGTTGACAGATTCCAGTAGGTATCAAGTTAATGCTATACTTACCTTTGGCTGAGGGGTCAAAAGCTCTTGACTTTTATGCCTTTAGAAGCAGAAGCTGTCTCAGCACAGCCTTTTTTCCCCCAATATTTTCTCGTGGTTCTACTGCAGTGTGTCAAACATGTGATCTAAAATGAATCAGTCCAAGAGCAAAATAGAATCAGAAATGAAAAAAAAAATCTTCTACATTCCTACAAACATCACGAGAGTATATTATATCACTACTTATAAAAATAAATAAGAGTCTTGAGCAAAGCTATAAAGTCCTATTAAAATGCCCTTGGTAAGAAAAGACTAGCCATGAAAAAGAACGTGTTTATTACTGAAATTCAGAGTTCTTTTGGTTTTAAACATTATTTTCTTCTAGTGAGAACCAATATAGACAAAATTTAAGTAACAGTATTAAAGTATAGAGTGTTCAGTTTCAACATACATTCTTTATCTATGAAAACAAATTTGAAATACAGCTCTAAGTTTGTCATCCACTGATCTGTCACTTTTTGGCCAAAAATGGCTATCTTTGTTTCTTGATCCCCAGCAGTAACATGGGAATGTACTACCCTTTCAAAAAATAGTTTTCTGCCTTCTTGTGCATGCCAAGCCATGCCAGGCTCAGAAGAAAACTTCCTAAGTGTATTTTTTTGCCATTATGGTATTGCCATCCACAATGGTGCACAATACATTTACAGACTATACATTGGTCCAACAGATGAGTTCGTGTGAAACAGGTATGACTTGCTGTACAAGTCATACAGGTCAAGTTTTGGGGTTTTTTTCTTAACAGTCAGTTCCTTGTTCCCTGCTTTAGTGTGCAGCACAGGCCAGGGAGTCAGAGGGCAGCCAGGGTAGCCCCAGACCTGGGGATCAGGCTCCTCCATGGGGATGAGGAAAGCATAGTCAAAAATCTTTCTGAAGAGGCTGATTGTAGTGAACAGAACAAATGGATCTGCCTAGACAAGCCTTTACCAATACTAAGCCAAAGGTTCAACTTCAGTTTCTTAACAAGATGATGCATCTGTGACCAAAAGTGTTCCTGCAGGGCCACATCATAGTTATTTAAAACAAATATATAAAGAAAAAGAAACAAAAATACAACCCTTTCTACTTAAAATAGAATATTGGACTTTGCACCAACTCCTTGTACACACCTATAGCAGCACTATTGTGGAAAACTTAAAAATGAAAACAAGTTATAATAATAAATGTTGAACAGTACATCACAGAATAAAAATTATCATGAAAATAATTTGGGCTATTTGGGGTCTAGCGTTTCATAATGTAATCCAGGCTCCCTCATCTACCTCTAAGTTTTATAACATGAGCTACATGTGAACACAAACATGTTTCATACATGTGAACTAAAGTCTTTAGATATTTATATTTTAAAATTCTGAAAATTATATGTAGTAGATTTTACATGCTTGAAAGCACAATCCTGAAGATAGGTTCCTACTTGCTAATTTTTAACTTTCAGCACCAGAATGGCTTAGCAAGTGTACTCACTCATTACTACTGAGTTCACTGGAAAACACCAGGATGACAAGACTGAAAAAAATCAACCCACAACTTTCTGAGACTGAAGGACCATTCAGATAGCACAAGTAATTCCTAATCCACCACAAACGCAATAGGTAGGTAGTTTAAGATGAAATCTCTATCACATCTCAATTTGAGAAGAGATCTGTCAATCTCTTGAGTTCTGCTCCCAGACAGAAAAAAGAAATACAGAAGCTTCAAGCTTGATCTAAAGCATATAACAACCTGTGCAAGCATAGATCCAGTTCACAAAGAAGGAAATATTTCTTATGTATTGAGAGCTGTCCTATGACTTTTCAAACTACCCTCATTTGGGTGCTCTCAAGACTATCAGCCTTGTCATGGACAGTGTGTAAAAGGTAGAATTTAAACCTCATAAATAATATCTGCAAGTAAGGAAATTACTCTTATTTATTAATTTAATTCATAAACAATATAGACTAAAAAATTTATCCATAACAGGGAATTTGCCAGTGTGGCAATTTAAAGGTAGAACAAGCCACCCTCTTCCTACAGGGAAAAGTTGTGGTTCCAGAATCCATTTCTGGGGGCAGCACAACCACCACAGCAGTTCTGCAAAGTTATCAACTGAAGACCACAACATTAAAAAATTTCAGAGCAGGTTCAGTGCAATAGCTATAATCAGACATGCTGTTCTAGTTTCAGCTAAACAGAGTCAAGAAGTTTTCTGTCCATAGCCTGTCCTGAGCTGCTTGCTCCCCCCCTTAAGGGTACTGCCCTCTCAGATCTGAAGGCATAAAAGCCCTTGCAGTTACTCCTTAACTTGTTATCTGGACAGTAATACTTAGCCTGCCCAATAACATCTTAAATATTCTGTGTCATTGCATGGGTCAACTGAACACTTCATTAGAAAACACACCAAAGAAATCAATAAAACTACAATCAGGCTTAGCTAAAAATGGAGCGTGGGGTTTGAAATGAAAGATTTTGCACTTTGCCTGTACATAGAAGGGTCAAACTCTAAAGGTGTATTGTCACATGCATTATGACTGTGCAGTTTATTCAGTGCTGTGGAACACTTAAGTTGTCCTACATCTTTTTGTTTTTTAAAAGCAGGACAGACATAACCTTTCTGCATGTTCTCGAACTTGAAATCTTGAGTAATTTCAGGTTCATTATAGCTTAAAGAAAAGGCATCATATTTGACTGAGAAACTGAGGTATACCATCAGCTTACTTTCAGAGTGGCTGACATTTTTCTTTTACTTAGCAAGTAGCTTTTAGTTTTTTGCCCCCTACAAAAGAATGCAGATGAAGAGCAGAGTTTATTTAAAAACTACATAGCCATAAGTAAAGATTGAGAGATTTAGTTTGCAGTTTTGTTTGAGTTTTTAATATTTTGTTGCCAATGAATGGCTTCCCATTTTTTTATGGGATAATATTAAATAGAATTATGATAAAGTTGGGGTTTTTTTTCTGCAGTTTTTGATACAGAATTGCACTATACCAGAAGAAAAAGAATAGAAATTCTGCATGACCTTGGATTTGAATACATAAAAAGCCATACATCTCTTCTACAGGAGGATACATGCAAAATAGTACAAAGCTTCAAACTTCAGAATGCTAAGGCCGTATAAGTTCTTGCAGAGAAGAGGAATATATAGGCAACTCAACCACATGTACTTCATTACATATATAACATATGGAGAGTGAAAGCAGAGATGACTAGGAGGGACTGATGTGCATATACACACTCTTGAAATACTCTAGAATAGAGTGAATCAATGCAATGCATTGATTCAAGAGATTAGCAGTTAAAAAACTTCATTTCACATTAGAGAGCTCTGAAGTTGTCACAGTTACAGTATCACCACTTTAACATCCCAAACAACTATTTCTGCTGGTAGCGCTGACATCTTAGGACCAACATGTTCTACCGTCTAATACAAACAGGTTGTCTGAAAGACCTACTGAAACAAACTTCTAAAGTCAGTTGTGAGTAACATGACTTTAAAAAAAGTACAGTGACAATGTATTTGAACAACTAGAGACAAATCAGTATGGAAAGCTTCAGAATCGTTTTTATTTCTATTGTCAAAATAAAGCCACTACTTTTATGCAATTGTTACAGGTGTTGCAAAATTTCTCAACAAAACTATTCACTCTATTAATTTTTGATTCTTGTGGAGAGGGTTTATAAGACCCTTATCTATTTCCTTCCCTCTTCTACCACTCACAGAGGAGAAAGAGGAAACCTAGTTCAGTGTTTTCCTTATAGCTGTCTCTTGTGGAAGTGGACTCCTACAGATACATTCTCTATGGAATTGACTAAATATTAACTCTTGGTGTGTGACTAACACACTGTGGATCAGAGATCATACTTTCAGATGACCAAAAGAGTGAGACTGCATCATAAACCAGGAATTTTGTGAATGCTGTATGAAATACCTATCCATTTTTACAGTACTAACATGATAGATATATTATTTTATAATACACATAAGGTAAAGGCCAGCTGAATGACCAGGAAATTACTAAAGGAAAAAAAAAAATTGCGAATTTCCTATTTGCTTGTATTCATGAAATTTCAGGAAAGGAAGCTTTAAGAAAAATATCCAGCATTATCAGATGTATAATAAAAATACAAGAATTAACAGTTGTATCTTCCTTTGGGAATCATGATTAAAGAAAAAAAAAAGTATACTTCCATTCAATAGTTGATAGTGTATACTTCTTTTCAGGTCCTACAACAGGAAAAAAAAAGGTATTTTCAAATAATTATAGAGGATTTATAGGGGGAAAAGTGATACAGAAACATGGAAGATGAACAAGGAGTGTTAGAAAACGTTTGTCTATTACTCATTACCACTGTGATCTTCCTCAAAACATCTCTTAAATACCTGGACCATAATACCTGTGAAACAAAAAAACACTGGGTAGCAATTATAAGTTTGCTTTACTGAGCAGCTCCTTCCTTTGACTTCTTATTTTGATCCCTCCAGCTCAACAACTGTAATTTGCCACTGTAAATTATTTCTTAACAGTTACAAGTTTAATAAAAGAGAGGGTTCATAATTTATTTCTAGTACAGTTATCACCTCCATAATAAAAGAAAATCTGCTGCTCCTTTCTAAATCACAAGGGTTCCACTGGTCAGTGATTAATATTAATAGTTTGCATGTTTTTTGTGGGTGTTTTTTTTTGGTTTTTTTTTTTGGGGGGGGGGTTGGTTGGTGTTTGTTTGGTTGTTTTGGGGGTTTGGGGGTTTTGTGTGTTTTTTTTTTTTCCCTTTCAGTGGCTATTTTCACATTAAGGTCAGGAATAATTGTTTAAATGAGGAAGCTGATTTATCATTCAAAAAGTAATTCTTCATTGGGGCACATTAGGTGATAAAAATCGATGACAAGGATAGTAAATTGCCTGGGAGGGTTCAAAACAGATTCAAGATAAAGGAGGGAGAGAGAAAGAGGGAGAGAGAGAGATTAAGTCAAGACAGCATCTAATGCTTTTGCCAAACACTTCAGCCTCACCCTATTTGACGTTGATCTAATAGTCGACCATTTAATTTCCAGGTCGCAGTGCCAATCTTTTGTCACCTCTGTTGCCCCATATCAAACTTTCAGGAAACAAAACCCCTGAAAGCAGACAATCAATAATGAGATCAGCAGATCTTATCTGAAGAGAAACAGGACTTGCCTGCTTTGTTTGTGGAAGGTTGTTTCTCTGAATGCTTCAGCTCAGGCTGCTTGTCAGTAAGTGGCTGTGATGTGCACAGCTTGATTGAACGAGACTAGATAAAGTCACCAGAAAATGTGGCAGTGGAAAGGAAAACACATAAACTAAAGGGTGAAAATATACCACACCGTGTGTGGCCGCACAGTTCTTATCATACATACTCTCCTACCATGTAATCTCAAATTATTATTATATTATTGCACTTCAATTGTCTCGTAGGTGGTCATATGCTACATAAATTTTTATGGTTTGAAGAAGCCATGGAATTCCTAGGTTTCAAGAGAGAAAGAGATATATAAATTCTCCATACTAGTGACTTTTTATTGCTTTGAGATATTATATTGCCTAATAGGTATGTTATGAACTGGTAAGTTTGTTGTATTGTTGGCCTGTTGTTTCCATTGCTTCTAAACTTATTTCTGAACAAAGAAATAGAGAGTCAGGGAGCACACTCAAAGATACTTTAATTTTTTTTTAACAAGATTTTATATATACTGAACCACTGGCCCACTCTAGGAAATCTACTCCATTGATTTGTGATGTTGATACTGTGAAGATTATGTAGTGTCAGTGTCTACTTTCACATTATATTTTGCAATTAGGGTACACCTTTACTGAAATTATCTAACATCACTTTTATCCCCCATTCATCTCAGCAAGTTGGTATTTGAAGAAACTAAGAATACACAAAAGTTTTAAAATAAAAAATTGTTTTATGACAAACCTAACCGCAATGAACATTAATGTCAATGTAGAAAAAAAAAATGTCTGTGTATATTTTTTCTAGTTTTGCTCTTTTACATTAAAGCTGTACCAGTCTGGTCGCAACATTTCTTTTCATAAGGAAGAGTAGGGTAAGTGGTTATTTTTCAACACCTATTTCTGTTTTTATTTCCATTACAGCTGGTATAAAAGCCATCATTAGTTAAAAATAAGTTAGCTTTCAAAAAGATTTCATAGAATTTTTTTTCTTTCAAATGAATACTTAGTCCTTTAAAAAGGCAAGGGCTAAGCTCTTTTTTAGCCACAATGAGGTGCTATTCAGTTATTTCACTTAATTTGTTGTGGGGTTTTTTTGCAATATCAATAGAGATTTGAATGAGAATGGTGAAATATTCAACATGTGTTCTGTGCTTGTTTTTTACATCACTACAAATAAAATATTATGGCAGAAATAGCATCCTTGCTTTATTTGCCAAAAACATGGGATTACTTTTTTTCAGTTACTTAATTTGCTTAAAAAACTCAGCTGAATGCAGTTTACAACTTTGGAGAGAACACAACTGTTATTTCTAAAGTTTAGAAGATTTTACCTCAGTAGCATAATTAATACCTTTAAAACCTGTTTTAAAATGTTGAGCATTTTAACTAAAAACTGTCTTCTTTTTCATTCAAAAAGACAGCATACAAATTTAGGAGGCAGAAAGAAAATGGATGGATGTAACAAATAGTTATATTGTAAATCCCTAGACTTAATTTCCTATGCTCTTAATTTCTACTTCTCTTCCAGATGATTTTCACTTCCAAGAAACTGAGCAGTTTGCTCCAGATCTTTTAAAATGTCTGTTTCTAAGAAGAATGTTGTTACTCTGAGCTGAATGATGATTTAAAGAGGAATTTGTGCCCAGGGCATTGACCTTGGTGGCCTTTTTGTACATTACAATTCCAAAGGAAATCACAAAAGAAGATGGGCTTACTGTAGTTAATGAAATTCCTCACCAAAAACACTAATCTGGGTTAAAACTAAAAGAATGCTGATAAGGATATTACAGCTCATACTGAGAACAAGAAAGGTGCACTGCTAAGATCAATTGTGGATGTTAGGAGTTAGTCTTCAATAGTGGTTTTTTTAAAAAAAATATATATCAAAATGGATGTTTGAGAAAAAGCCTTTTAGATGAGGTGCTGCTGAAACAGAATAAAACATATCATTTTTACTTTTTTATATTGTACCAGGTACAAATCAACCAATATTAGCAGAAGTTTAACATCACTTTAAAAGAAAGAGATTGACCTACTGAGAAAGTACATGAGTAAATGTGTAGCAATACACTGATTATTACTGTTTCCCCTCAGGCAAATACCTCTCTCTTAAGCATGTGCTTCACTGGAACATTTTGTTTTATTACCTTGTGAGATAAGTGGGGAAAAAAGCCTTTAGTACCTGGGGAATTAAAAAATTCAGACTTGTCATATCAGTGTCTGTTCTCAATTTCATGCAGGGCGCATAATTATAACCGTGTTTAAATTGAGCCCAGAAGAAAGATGGGTTCAAGTGCAAATTAATTTCAGATTATCACAACAAAGGCAATCAAATCTCAACAAGCTTGCCAGCAAAATACTTTGCAAAGGTCCCCAGGTCCCTTCCCACCCCCAACTTACAACAAAGACCTTTCAGCTCAAATTAAGCTAATGATCTAATACAACATTTCTGCCTACCTTTTTGGGTTTTATTATTTACTCAGATATATGTATTAAGCTAGTGAAAAATGGGGGAAAAGAGGAAGAAAAGGTGGCACAGAAAGGTCAATGTTCAGTATCAGTAAAGTGACAAAATAAACAGTCAACAACCCTGACAAGGTCTGCATGTCATCAAATTGTCTTATTCTGTGGAAACTATCAGAGTGAATTGACAGTGCTGAAAGGACTTGAAATTTATCTGAGCCCCTTCTCATACAGACAGAATCCAAAACCAAATAGCATGGCTCACCTCCTCCACCTATCTATCAGCACAGCTTTTATATAAATCCAACATCTTACTCTATCCTATGGGAACCTGCTGGGGAATGAAGGGAATCAAGTGCTGAAAAAATTCAAGTCAAGCCTCATTACCTCCTCATTACCTTTGCAAAAGTGGAGTGAGAGAAAATTTTATCTAGGGAACAGAAGCTTGGGAATCTCATTCAGAGTTCTGTCTGGTTATTGCACAGCCAACCATGGAGCTCTGCCTCTGTGGGATTAAAGTTTTCTTCCCATTTCTCTATAGTAATGATCCACTCATTAAGGTTTTTAAGGTAAATTACCATCACTTATCATTATGCCAGTCACTAAGTAAGCTGCATTAAACAAGGAATGTCAGTCGTACGCTTTGCTTTTCTTTCTCCACAGTTATCATGAGGAAATAAAGAAAATACATTTCACAGTTGGTTTACAATTCTGTATTAATTATATTTTCCCACTTGTATTTCTCAGACCCTTAGGGCAGACATATTAGATAGAAATATAAATTACTTTGTAAATATATATATATAAATGTATACATGCAGGTACATAATTCTGTCTTCTCTAAAAAAACCTTGAAACATGATTTCTTTTTTGCATTTTGTTTTCATATTCGCTTTGCTTCTATCTGAAGATTTTATGTACCACCTCACTGTAGCATGTAAGAACTATTCATCTTGATACATTTAAGATTGGTTATTATAATGTGCTTTTTAATTATTCAACTAACCCTTTTTGTTTTAAATCACTTCTTTTGTCAGTTTATCCTTTATTATGTAAATTGTTGATGCAAAATAAAAATGCCCCATATTCACCCTAGTTGGAGCTTTTTGTAATGCTCAGTTCCTTGCTTCCTTGTTCTTTACCATAAAAGTTTTGAAGCTTGTAATTTTTTTTTCTTTTAGACTCATAATTTCCAGGCAAATTTTTATAGGCATTTTTAAATTCCAAGATAAATTTGTTGATCTTTGAGATTTAATGCTTCCATTGGGAAATTTCTGATTGTTTGTTATCAGTTCTCAAACAAATGCATTAGAAGTGCATTTCCTAAATAAACAGATAAAAAGTCCTAACTGTGTCAGCAACTATTTTGTTTTGTCAACAGAAAAATGATCTACAAGAACTATACCCCCCCAGGCATTCATTTGCTTTTCTTATTTGACTGGAGAGACCATTGTACTTGCCCAATGCATATCATGAGACACTGGGTAATAGCCAGTGACATCTACAGTATCTACTGCAGATGACAGAGAAGGCCACAGAACTAACCTTCCCAAAACAAC
Source organism: Ceryle rudis (assembly GCA_033439905.1). Taxonomy (NCBI): domain Eukaryota; kingdom Metazoa; phylum Chordata; class Aves; order Coraciiformes; family Cerylidae; genus Ceryle; species Ceryle rudis. The sequence goes on from JAAGNO010025145.1 coordinate 71,462, forward strand.
CATACTTCCAAGGTCCTATGAGCAAGGAGAAGAGTAGGGTCAACACATTAGGACTTACTACTGCAGAAGCTTCATTGGAAATACAAGGCCATATCCTTTTGCAAGAAATATGTACAGAAAGAAAGAAAAGGATGGGAGAAGATAAAGGGCAAGAATGACAAAGTCAGTCAGAACAGACTAAAGAAGGGAAATAGAGGGCAGAAGAGCTGGAAACTGTCATGGCTTCGGTAAAATGAGAGGCAATAACACATTACATACATATAAACATAAACTCATACCAAAGGCAAACTGCCTCCCAAACTGCAAAATGCTACTTTAGTTTTTCTGCTTTCAGTTGCATTTCCAGCCTTCCCTCTCTTTTCCTACTTCCTACCACTTAGATGTTCCACATGCAATATAATATGAATGTTTGTTCCTAAGGTTCTTAACTATAATAGATGCCCTTACTTCTGTATATCAGGTTCAGATATTTTAAAATAGAAGTGTTTCAAATAAAATAAAACAATTGAAATCTGGCATAAAACAGAGTACATTTGAAAATTGTACCATGGGATGACTCATCCCTCTGCTTGTTTATGTTTGGAAATTTCAAAAGGAATTATTTTCTGACACGGTTTATGTTTTTTTAACCTTGCAGTGTGTGTAATGTACGTTCCCCATTTACTGTACAGAAATTATGGGTTGGGGTAACATACGTTCCTGTGACATAAAGAACTGAAATTGATTATTGTGGAGGTAGTGATACTTTGTGGAGCTATGAGACTCTGTTGTAATATTTTTGAAAGTACATTTTAACCCTTCCAGCAGATAAAATCTTGAAAATAAATCTTGAGTGTCTCCAAAGACTCTGAAACCAAAAAGCATATTGAAAGATTCAATGTTGCATTATTTTTTAAAATATGTGAGGCCTGTCTGGCACCATTTAAATGTAACAAAATGGATTTAAAAATTATTAGCTTTGCCTTTTTTACTACAAATCAAGTCACATTTTAAAATCACACAGTTTTACTAAGGCACCAGATATTAATGAGTTAGATCAATATGCCAGTCATAAATGTATAGGTACTGTCTGCAAAAACTCTGATCTTGAAAATACTTCAAAATATGCTTATCAGTTCAGATGTTCTTTTTGCACATGAAAAAGTAAAGTCCTTATAGGACTAAACTCGGTTATAATGCAGTCGGATTTTCAAGAAGGAAATAGTACTGTTGCAGGCTGGGGAGATATAAACTACTTCATGCATAAAATATCAGTGAGGTTACCTGGTTTGGAAAATGCAAGAGAAAAGAATACATCCAACCACTTTAGACGAGGTTCTAAACTAAATTCATTCAACCTCTTTACCTTGGGTTTTATGATGGTTTTGTGTACAGTTATATGTACTTCAGAGTTCTGGTGCTGATGTTTTCAATACTAACTATAAGTCTATGTAATGCCTTTAAATCCCTGAGTGTTAATAATCAAATTTTAGATAATATCCATTAATATCAGGAGCAATTAATCAAAGTACTACAAGATGCACTCATATAACATGAATAAAACCCAACAAAATAAAATTGCATGGAGAGAAGATGGGTTTTTTTCTGTTAACAGCTAGAATAACTATGATTAATATTTATTGCTGTAAATGCTCTATAGGCATTCTCACATGAACCACAGAGAGCCCTCTTGTCAATTAAGTACTTATTCTGTTGTGTGTTGACAGTGGAAATACCTTCATTGGTTTTCAAATCTGATACTGATTGTATACCAATACTTTTTT
>JAAGNO010025146.1:0-15905 GCA_033439905.1 Ceryle rudis
AAAAAAAAAAAAAAAAAAAAAAAAAAAAAAAAAAAAAAAAAAAATTCAACAAAACCCCCCTGGGAGTTGTAGAAGAGCAGCTGAAAAGATAGCGGGAAGAGAGACATGAGAAGCCAGTGGGTGGAAAAGAGAATGAGGAGGTAGGAGGCGTTATTAGAGAAAAAACATTAAACCCTTACATAAAATGCCAAAAGAAACTATGCCTTGAAGAGCTCATGAGACATCAGAAGCTATGGTCTTTGGTAACTTACCATCACGTCATCTACCAAGTGCATTTATTTAGGCACTCCTCTCTCTCTCAGAGCCCAGTTAATTACCTGAATTCGCCACACTCAACTTAATTTGCTTAGAAAATGTTCATATTACACATGCACACACACACTCCCCCAATCCTTTTCCACCCCTATGTTTTTTAAAGATTAGAGTTTCAATGGAGGGAGTCCGTGGAAGGACTCATGGCTTTATGGAAATGATCAGCCCATCTATGAAGGTTTTCCTCTAATGGTCCTGTGCATTCAATAAAGTCACACATTTATAGTTCTGTGACTCAGACTCTGCTAAACCATCCTTCATCACTATATCTTAAAAGGTGTTCTTAAAAGAAATATGTATCGTTAATCCATTTTACAACTGGAAACATGGAGATTGCAGGGAAATTTACTGTCCATTGCCATGGCATTGGGAACAGGCTCAACAGCTTCTTCTGAGCACTCATGATCTGATCCCAGGACTGGATTTGATCTCACAGTGAAGACCCCACAAAGCTCACTGCTCCAGGCACCTACTGACTCTTGGGCCTGCCTGCTTCACTTGTGAGTGTCCTGATGGATGCTATTCCCTCAAGATGTAAGAAGGAAGACACATGGTCTAAGCATGCAAGAAGAAATTCAGTTCCCATGTACTCTGTAGCATCAAGACTCCTCCACAGAGAACACACAGGATTTCTTTCTTCCTCGCTATCAGTTTTCATCTAGACATCAGCCAGCTCAGAACCTGGCACAGAAGGGAAGAATACGGTCTGATTTGTCCCCAACACAGTGACCTGTTTCTCATTGTGGAGGGTCTTCAGTGATAAGAAGGGAAACATGCAGTAGTTTAAGATGCTCCAGCAGTTTAGTTTAGAGGCAGCACACCAAAATTAGCTTAAGCCCTGTTGAAAGGCAGGCAGTTAAGAACAGAACGAGCAATGTTTCACAGTAAACTTCAGATCCAAGGCAGACAGAAGGATAAGGTCAGGCAAACTATGTCCTGCAGCTGCCTAGGGAATTGACATCAGAGCTCTGCAGTATATCTATCCTATTACAATAAACTCAATGTGTGTATAATCTTGTAAACCTTTATTTGCTGAACTAAAGCCTTAGTTTGCTGAAATAAACCCCTAATTTAATTATTTAGCTGCCCATTGTGAGGTGTCACCATGCTTTAAATTAAGCTGTCAGCAGAAGCTGATATGCACCATTTGTTAGCTGCAAATTATGCAGGTCCAAAGTAAAAGCCACTGGTAACAAATTCATGAAGCACTTTGCATTTCTAAATATCTGAACGGGAGAGAGGCTACTTGCATGTTATCAGGGCTTTGCAGGTATACAAGTTAAGCACATGGATTAGAAGCCTAATATAATGAAATGCAACACAATGCATACTCTAGTCACCCTGCCAAACTGAGTCAGGGAGGTCTGAATCCATGATCCTGGGGGTATGATAGCAGCTCTGTATAAACAGACTAAATCATTGACTGAAACCATTAATTAAATAATGCTAAAATAACTTATAACCTCTATTTGCAATACTAATGATGTAGAAGGTGGAAGCAAATGCAAAACGGCAAGATGTTAACAAAGTACTGAATGGGAAATTACCATAATCCAGGGCGAATAAAAATTTAAAATGTTGTGTGCGCTCGAGTTAGGAGGCAGGGAGAAAAGGCAGAGGTCCAAGAAACAACCACTCTCACCCACTGGTTTCCCAAAGGTCCAGCACATAAACAGAGAAGTTTGGCAGAAGGAAAAAAAAAAAAAAAAAGCTTTGGAGAGAGTTGAGGGGAGAAGAGATAATGTGACTAAAGAATAGAGGTGCATCACCAAAATTTTAGACAGGAAAAACTGATCCAGAGGAATTGCACACCACTTGTTTGACCTGAAAATCTTCAAAATAAAATGTGGAAGCAGCTATAAAAGATAAAGAGGAAAATGGAACAAATTGGAATGTATATCAAAGTCTGATGTTTCCAAGCTAAGCCAGCTTTTTTTCACTGATAAAGGAATTGATTTTCTAAATACAGGGAACACAGCAGGTTTCACAATCTAGGCTGCGGTGAAGGACTTGATGTACACTGACACAAGCTGAGAGGCAGTCTTTCACCACAAAATCGAATGCCTACCGACATGCAGAATCCATGCCTGGACCAGTAAGCAAGAAGAAATTTTGTTTCTGCTTCCTATGGAAAAGAATCAGGGAGGGAATTAAGACAAAGTTCAACATTCAATCTCACAACTAAACTCAGGAGGGAAGAATCTTTGAAAACAGAGAAATGCTGAGTGCTTGTAGAAAACAAGGAGAGAACAAGCAGAGAGCATAGTAGGCAAGATAAGAAATATCCAGGAAAAGAAAGATGGAGCTTTGACAACATCCCAGAAGAGCTGCAGGTTTTTGGTTTTGCTTAATTTTTTGTTCCATTATCAAAGTACAGAAAATGACTAAAGTGCTTTATTCTGTGTACATAAAGAAAAAGAAAGAGGGAAAAAGTCTCAATCTCAGCAACCAAAACCAAAAGATCCCATGGAGACAGTATGGCAAAGATGCTTATCTTTCACATCACCAAAAAATTAATCTCGATTTTCCCTTTTAGGTTCTCTTTCCTTACAAAATCTAAGTGCATGTTGTTTTGCATAAAGCATATTTAGACTATTATTCTCAAAACCCCATCTCTTCCCAGAAACTCTAATTACAGGAGGGAAGGAGGGACAGAGGGAGAAAAAGCCTCTTTACCTTTCTAAAATTTGGGTTATAGCAACTCTCAAAAGCTGTCCATGATGTGCCTTGCAGGATCAGGAAGTAGTGTTCACTTTTGCTGACACATGAGCACCCAGACCCAGTGAAGGATTTTTCTCATCCTTTTGAATAATACCAACTATAATGACTTAAAAGGGAATAGTATTCCAAGGAGTTCAATTACTACTTTTTGCAGGTACTCACTTAAGACTCTTCCTTACACATCTGGACCAAAAGAAATCATCAAATGTGGATATGCCAATGAATTTATACCAACTCCTTTGCAACAAGCCAGACTGTTTGCTATGGTATCTTATCAGCTCTGTAACCTATGGCCCTCAAGTCTAGCAGGAGAAGATGCATGCAAGGAAATCCATGTATGAGTAACCTGTAGTCTCTCCAGAGCCAGGCATCCAGGTAGCCTCTTTTTATAATAAGCAGTTATATGGAGCGAACTTCCCTGATCATCCAGCACAGGCAACAGCTGCTCTGCCCATGTCACATGTTCAAAATGCAGGTGGAATGTCAATGAGTAATGTCTGGTTATTTTTCATTCCTTTCATAAATTATTTCAGACACTTTTCAACAAACTCTATTCCTCTCATTTTACTGTAGAGGCAGGGAGAAGGTTTCAGAAGAAAACAAGCAACAATCAGTATAGTTTAAGATGAAACTAACACTTCATTTCTAGTACCAGTAATTTAGTTTTTCTCAGGAAAACAAATATAGCCAAAAAGGAATCCATACTATCCATCCATATATCCTAGAGGTTATGTGAAGTTCAAGGGTTTTTACTTTTAATTCCATCCCCATGTATTTTGTTTTCAGCAGCAGCACACAGGCTAGGCCTGAGTAATGAACCACAGCTGGTTTGTCCACACCCCCAGTGTGGCAGGAGGTAAAAACACATTTCACTTCCTAACTTCCATGCATAAAGCAGAGGCACACAGAGAGGAGATGGAGAAAGAAAACCATGCCTCTCCCTCTTTGCAGCATATATTTGCTGCTGATGAAAAACTTAACACAGGGTGAGACTTTCAACTCCATACTCTGAGCAAGTACCCCTGCCTGCAGGCAGGGCTGCACTCCATGGACACAACACAACCCTTGCCACAGTCACAGCAAATGTTTTTCTTCCAGATAAAGCTCAACCATTCAGCAGTGACAGGGAACAAGTGATCCAGATATTTTCAGCTTTTTTTCTCACTGGTTCTTCTAACTCAGACTGTGAATTCAGACGCAGCTCTCTCTGTGAGATGCTGTGTGCAAGGATGCTTTACTTCCAAGAACATACAGGGAGGGGGATGCCAAGATGCTGTGTGAGCAAAGCCTCTCTCGGTCAGTGGAAAGCCATATTTACCACTGGCTCATGCCAGCAGCAAGACAAGACATCCCATCCCATTCATTTCCTAGCAATTAACTTAATGGAAGCTCTAATAAAAAACAAATACAGTGAAAATAAGAACATTATTTTGAAGTAGGCTCTGGGCTTTTTTTACACTGTGCTCAGCTGATCATTATGTGGCAGAACAATGGATGGCTGTTAAAATTAGCTCTGAAAAGAAAAATGCAAAAGAGATGGGCTAGTGAGGACAAATTTGTAAGTAAAATGGGTAGCTTACACAGACTAGCAATGATGGAATTATTCACGTAAGGATTTGATTGGCATAACCTTTCTTCAAGGGTCCAGAAGAAGCATTAAGCTCAGCAGAATAGGATATAAACCAGCTCCAGACAGCATGATATGGCACATTTTGAACATTACCTTGCATATCCTGAGGGGGACTATCCCTCTAAGGTGGAAAAAGCCTGCAAAAATTTCACAGCTTAATTAATTTTGTGGTGTAGATTATTAGGATGTTTCATTCGCTTTTGGTACAAACAAAGACCAAGCTTGCAGTACTCAAGATGCTTACCTATAAAACGTATTATTCTTCGAAGCAGTGGGTTCAGGTAACAGCACTCTCCAGTCAAAATAGTTTTCTCTTGAATAATTAGGGTTTCTCGGGTTGACTTTATGAAATACATGGATATCTCACCAATAAAAATCTGTCAGGAAAGAGAAAGAAACAGGTTAAAAATGACATGAGCAAACATTAAAACATGGGTGACTGGCTCCAGCCCACAGAAACAGCAAGGATACACTTACTCACTTGAGATGAACTGACATAGACACAGCTCCCAGCCAAGACAGGGATCTGTCATTCTTTCACTCAGTGGCAAGACACAGCAAATAGTAGGCCTTCTTAGACTAACTCGTGGGATACAAGGTGCAAAGAGAGCTTTTATGAATACTGTGGATAACAGAAGCTCCATTTCTACTGGGATTGGCATGGACTTTGTCGTGGCCTGTTATTAGCTTTCAAAACTTAAAAGTACAGACAGTATAGACTTAAGGGATTGAAGGCTTGTAGACATCCAGGGAAGTGGAAAGTAATGCTGCAGACTTCCATCTCAACATTTTACCAGCAAGCCTCAGCAATATTGGATGCTTCCTGCAGCTTCCACACATTCTCAAACTGAGATTTGCTCAAGGCTGCCAGACAGGTTACAGAGTTCCTGCCAACTTTGAAGGGAAATTCAGATGAAGGACATCCCTGCAATGGACATTGATCTGAAGTCACAAAACTTTTGGGGAGGTCAGTGGAAATTCAGGACAAATATATTATGTTTGTACTAATGCAGTAAAAAGTGATACGGTGTGAGTGCAGCACAGCCAGTTGCCCATACTGTTACATTGCTAGCATGGTCCCTGCCACAGCCTGGCCTGGTGGCAACAGTCTATCCCAAAATACCTGGGAGAAGTCCCACAAGGAAAGCAGCATGCAGCCACTGCTATTGACACAGAACGAGTTCAGCCATTTGGTCACAGACTGCAAACACCAGGTAATCTGGGTTCTGGAAGATGACTTCTGGCCTGTTTTATTTACTAAATGTCCCGTTTTATTTGTTAAAACATCAAAAATGAAGTCTCCAGGGATCCACTGATCTTGATGTTCACTGTGCTTACATGTATTTTTTGTGAGCAGCATATTAATTCTTTCTGTAAAAATGATAACTGCTTCCCATAAGAGTAGGACCAGCATTTCCTAAGCATTTGGAATGAATTTAAGTCTGTGGCACAGAGGTCTATCTGCCCTAGCTAAAGCTGGACAGAACTTGATCGTGGGCTTTAGAGGAAGCAACGGTCCACTTGCAGCAGGCACTTCTGAAAATCCCACCTACCATGTTTTGTCAGCAGGCTTTAGAATAGGAAACTGGGAGCTTTTTAGAAATACAGAGTTTGTAATGAAAGTCTTTAGGAAAAAACAGTCAGCCTGAAGTGGAAGAAACGAATTTTTAAAAGGGGACCACTCAAAAGAATTAATTGAATACATTATAAGGCACACAAGAGGAATCCATAGTTCTAAGGAATGGTCAGAGAAATGCATAACAAAAGTGTGTGTGTACCCAGAGTTAGTATAAATATCAAGGAACTAGTCTTAGTTCACTCTGACTGCTGGAATGTTATGTTGTTTCAAGGGCAACAATTTATCCTTATTAAACCCGATGAGCATCCTTATTGATTATTGACATTCAAGCCAAGTATGCTCAACCTCTTTATTCTAAGCGCTGATGGAGAGAGATGTGGAGTTGTAAGATGTTGTCAATAATGGCATGTGGGGGTGGGAGCCAATCCATGGGAGCCACCCTGAAATATTGCCTTTATTCCATTTCAGTCCATCTGCTCTTAACAGAATTGGCAAGCAGTTCAATAAGCTTAGCTCACTAACTGTGGGGCTGGGAATTAAGAAAAAGACCATCTGCACTAAAGCAGTTTAGAAGAGACACTGTTTCAAACCATTTATTATTTGAATTATGATAATGTTCAGAAGTTTGAATTAATGCTTTGGCTCTCTCTCTGCCTGGAGCTGCATGTACACATTCAGAGACAATTCACACCCTGAGGAAATTCTACTCTGTGAAGCCATGGGTTTGTGGACTTTAAAAAACCCAAACTTTTAAAAAGGGAGGCCTAGGTATAAAACATATTAATAGTCCATTTTAAACAATACATCCATTTTAAAAGTTCCTTTGCATCAGAAGCTAATGGAATATTTTCCTGCTTCAATTTTCATCTTTATTTCTATAAATTTAGCTATCTGGCATACTGCTAGCAACTGCCACGTGGATAGATTAGTTCCACTTAGATTTAGGAGTAAATTTTGCCAGGCTATAAATCTGTTCAGTTCCATTCCTCTGATTTAAGCGGAGTTATCCCAGATTTCCTACAGCATAACAGATGAAAACATGATTTTTTTAAAGTGAACACTCCCTTTGGTTTAACACAGAGTTTAGGTGTGTAGTAATAATGCCATATTTGTGAGGTGATAGAATATGATTCAACATAACTGGGCTGTTCTTGTTGTGCCATCTCTACCACTGAATTTGGCTGCCTGAATCTGAGGATTTTGTTTCCATGTATATTTGTGTGGGCTCTAGAAAGCAAACCTTGCTGTTCTCTAAAAATTTAATGGGGGCCTGGGCACCGCTCCTAGCTCTGACAAGTAATCTGTCTGTGCAGAATTGAATGTGGTCTGAAGAGCTCCTCAAAGAACTGATTTGTTTTTCCTCCATGCATTCTGAAGTCAAGTAATTCTGATGATTTAAAACCTGATTATTCTTCATGAGCAGGGTCTGCATGCAGCCAAGTAGTCCAGCTGGTCTCCCAAAATTAATCACTGACACTGTTAAGTACCTTAGCTTCTGCCAGAACAGATCAGCACCCAGGAATTGGTACAATTCAGTTCTAAATCTGAAATCTAAATATAGGTACACAGATATGGGTGGAAAAAGCAAACAGGAAGCAAGCTATTTATTTTATTTCTGTTTGGGAAAACAATGCAAGGTTAATGAACTGTTGTATCATACCAGCTTAATGCCAGTATTCTTCTTGCAGGTAGAAGTGGCAAGAAAATTGCACTGGAGGTTGGAGACTGAAAGCACAGGTGACCTGCAGTCTGAATTGATGTAGGCAATGGGGAAGCAAAGGTAGTGCCACTGGATGTGATTTAATTCTTGGTTTCCTGAATGCAACAGCACCTCCACTACACTGAGGTTATGTTGCTTAGACCATCTTGCTCACATTCCATTTCATATTACTGTTAGGTATAAAAACTACAATGATGCTCCAAAGCCCCAGTATGAATTAGAAATACCTACCCAGCAGTTATTTTAACTCTGCTGATTTCAACCTATCCACTCAGAAAACTTCTGCAATTTGTCCTGCCTTCCAGTCCATTACTGACAGTCACCAAATACTTCCTCCTCATCATTCAGCTCTCAAAAACCTCTGCTGCACGTGCTTTATTTACTTCCTGTCTCCTTCTGGGCAAAGAGATGGATAAAATGATCTGTCCCATGTTCCTCCTCAATAGCCTTTTGTCCTTGACAGATTGGAAGTGATAGTCTTTCAACTTGTGAACTGTCATTTTCAGACAGTCAAATATCACATACTCACCTTTCAAGTTCTCAGCACAACATGAGCACCCAAAACTCCCTGCAATCCTCTACAGATTACCAACAGTATATTTCGTTATCCATTTATTCAATAAAGCAATGTAACTATCACTTTTAAAGGTACATGGAATCTCTTAGTTTTTTTCTCCTATAACACTTTCTGATAAGCTCACAGTTTTCTTGCCAAATGATTCTTAGCACAGCTGCATTATAAAATTAGATTGGGGTAAACATTAAGAAGAGCTGTTTCTGTAAGGATAAGCAAAGATAAACTATCCAGGAGTGAATCTGGGTTATAACCAAAAGGAGGTTAGATAAGAGAGGCATCCTGGAGCAGCAGTCCTACAGGAACTGTGCATTGGGGTGAGGGTTGGGGGAAGCCTTGAAGGTGTATATTCCATTTAGAAATGTAATTATTAATGGTGCTGACAGCCAAGAATGAGTCCAGCTTTAAGACTTTTGTTCCTTTTACAGCTTCTCTCATTCAGGACATTAGCTTTGTACCTCAATTCAGATCCTCCATCAAAGCTGAGAAATGCACTCCTGCGTCACATCCCTGACACATTTTGGCTTACTTCTCCTTCAGCAGTCAAAACCTTCCTCTTTAGTCACGTTTCTCCACACTCCTGTGCATGTGTCACAGTCCAGTTCCTCCTATGCATAAACTGGCTTGCCACCAGTCACACTGCCCCAATCTCAACTCCTTTTTTCTCCACCTCCCTTTGAAAACTCACTATAGGTTCACTGCAACAGTCAAACTGCTCACTCTTTCTCCAAAGGGATGCAGCCTGACTCTCTCCATAGGGTCCCACATTGCTGCTCACAGAGATGTGTTGCTGCTGCATCTTGACAGCCCCACTGCCTCTCCTTCAGTCACTCACATGGAGGTGACAAATATGCAAACACTGTTTTTCCGTATTTTTCACATTTTCAGGAAACACTGGGGTTGTGTGAAAGTTGCCACAGACAGTTTTCATTTCAGCTAGGCAATTCCACACAGATAAAGAGGGAGGAGTTTCAGCCAGGGTGCACAGAAAAGATGCAGGAAGCACAGTTGTACCCATATCCTGGTACTGCCTGAAGTCTCCCTGTGAAACAACATCCTTCTGCTGCTTTCCATGAAATAGTACAACTGAAGGCATTTCCAATCACAGCAAGACAATGGACATCCCATATTAGGAATAATGGTGTAAAGTACAGACAGAATCTGCCTGTCTTTTCTACACATTAAATTTACATTCTTCTGATTTCTGGGAGCTTTTAAATCTTAGAACTTGTCCACAGCATCCTTGTGACACAGTCAATCCTTGTTACCACAACTTTCTACGTAGGAACCACATCCAGAGGCATGCTATTGCACACAAAAATCTCTGACAGCAAACAAAACTGAACTTGGGTCTTGGGATATCATCACCCTCAGCTCTCTGCAGGTTTCAGCAAGTTGTTCCCAAATCCTCTATAAGGATGTGTGTGGCTGCATTTTTAATGTCACAAATAGAAAGAACTAAATTAATCAAGTCTGCAGCATTCAAATAGCAGCCAAGGGGAGAAGCAGATAGAAGGAAGGCACTGGCTGTGAGACAAGCTATGTGCAGAGCATCTCAGAACAGAGAATATAAACAGATGAGGGTTATGGGACTTTCAATCCCAGTTTCAGAATGACTCCATACAACCCCCTCTGAGAGAAACAGGCCTGTTCACCAAAAGGTGACCTTTGCAAAGTGCTCCAGCAGGTGTTTCATCAGCACTGGCTTTGAATTGGGCCAAAAGCAATTCTGCCCTTTTGCATCCCAGTCTATTTGAGGATTAGCGCAGCTAAAACAGAGCCAGCACAAACCACAGCCTTGAGAAGTGGTGTTACAAATGTCTTCAAGATCAGAGAAGTCACAGCCTATAAGGTGGCACTGTTTCAGTGCCAGACTACTGTCATTGTAAAATATTTTTCCTAATATTTAAGCAGTTTCTTTTCTTGCAGCTCATACCCATTGTAGGGTTGCCTCTTGTGCTTTGAAGAGTTTGTCTCCACTTTCTCTACAGTCCCCATTAAGAACATGGCTCATACTGACTTTTCACCTAGTGTTGTTAGTTCATTAATTCCTTATATCTTCCTCACAGTTACTCTTAGGCCCTGAGAGTTACTGATCTACCATTCTGCCTGCTGCCTACAGTGCCAAATATTGACACTGCACAGCTGAGACTCCACAGTCAAACCTGGGCAGCAAACACTAAGCAACATTCATATGGAGAAAAGACACCTTAGGAGGCAAACAGTCACTGCAGTCTGCCTTGGCACCCTCTCCAGGACACAGTATTTCTGCTGTGATTGGCACCCAGGACCCTGACCCAAGCCTGCCTGGAAGGGCCAAAGTTTCCTCTGATAACGTATCAGTACCATCACTGTTCATAAGGACTAGGGATGAGCTGAGAGTTTTCTCAGACACTCTTTCACCTTTGCCATCACCATTTAGACAGGGCTTCTCTAGCCCACAGGAATCAATGTTGTATTTTGCATAACTGTAAGAGGAAATGAAGCAGTGTCTTCAGCTGAACGTTGCAGAGCCAGCGCACCCATAATCTTTTGAGGACAAAAGCTCAATCAACATTCAGTAACTTACTATCTGATTCTTTTTTGTCATTGTTGTTTTTCAGTGAAAATAAACAGCAACGAACAGTTAAAAGTCCTTTTCCAAAAAAAGAAAATTTGTTTCTTTTATTCCAAGTCAAAAGGGCTGAAATCCACAATCTGGATTCTAGCCTGCCCCAAAACCACAACTGCCTTATCATTGTGCTCAAAAAAACAATGATAAAACTGTCTAAAGTAATTATACTGAAGTTCTAATCAAACGAAGACATTTCCCACAGCTCTGCATTATTCCCATGAAACTGTCATGTGACCAGGACCATTACAAAGTCCTGGAGACACGGGCAGTAGGAGTGCCTGAAAGTGTTGCACCAAACAAACAAGGTATATTTATCTTTTCCAGAATAGTGTGCAAATACCAGAATTACAAACTTTTACACTGGGCAACGGGCACACCTTTGCTTCACTACTATGTATCCCAGCTTGCCATTCACCACTTCACAAGCTGGATCCTTGGCAAGTCTCAAAAAGAGCGAGACAAGCCACCACTCGCAGAGGACAGCTAACAGGCATCGGGACTTCTTCCAGCCTTGCCCTGTGAGGAGCCCCAGCTCTGTTTCCTGTCGTTAAAAGGAAGGTGTAGCCAAATGCCCTTGAGTGAGGTCCCCCTCTGGGACCAAGCTGACATGGTGGCCAGCCCGGAAAGCCAGGACCATGCCAGCACTATGTATGGTACATCTCCTTGGAAAAGTGACATATCCTTACTTAACAGGAAGTAAGGGACACTTCAGGCATTGGCACTGATGTCTCCTCTCCACTGCTGGCTAGCTTGCTGTACTGGCACAGCAGAGACTGTAGCAGAGGAGTATGTGGTTTCTGGCAGCACCATCACCAGCAAAGCCTAGGGATTTCTGCCTGAAAAAGCTGGGAAGAAGCTACTGTAACAGAGATCTGAGCAGCATTAGCTGCTCTTGGTTTTCTTGGCATCTGCTGCTAAGCTGCCACAGGGAAATCAGCCAATACAAGCAGAAATTCCCTGGCTTCCCGTCTAGAAATAAATCACTGTAATAACATGGCTGCAATCGGAAAAAGTTAGGGAAGCAGGGTGGCAGAGAGAATAGGAAAAACATCTAAAAAGAATAATGTTTCTGAAGCTTGGGAAGTAAGTACAAATCATAGAAAGAAGTCTGGACAGTTTCCTCCTGCTTCAAATAAATTTGATCAGCACTGTAATTCATCTTCTAATTAATAATCACACCAGTTTGGTTTGATTGATTCCAACGATTGATTCCAACAATATCTGAAAACAAATACTCCTTTGCACAAATTAATAGAACAGTTAACAATTACATGCAGGCAGCCACTTCCAACCTGGAAACAGAAGGAAAGAAACTGAAGATTTCACGAAAACAGTAGCGGCGCTTGCTACTCTACTTTAAGGAAACAAAGAACAGTACCCTTGAAGCTTTCTGCTGCTGTTCAGTATTCATTTCAGTGAGCTGGCTTTGCTCCTAAGCCTCACTGCTTCTCTCAGGCTAGCAGACAAATCACAATGGATGGAGCAGTGCAGGCAGCCGCTCTGAACTCTGTAAGGATTGTTTAGTACCAGCTGGGGAATTGGATGATTTTCAGTAACCTTGTAATGGGGAAAGACAGTCTTGAGAGACACTAATGAATGTAGTGGAGACTATCCCAGAATGTTTTTAAGAAAAATGTTTCTGCACTTCAAATGCTGTCTTCATACAGTTCTCATAATGGCAAAAATTAAAATAATTATTATCTTCACCCCCTTTCAACCCATTATTTTGGAATTCACAGTGCATTAAAGTCTGACACTTTCTCCCAGGCTCTGTGTAATATGCTGCTCTGTGACAGGTTACTTTTAAATTCACCATGCCTGTGATGATGGAACTCAAGCTCTGGTGCTTAAACTTTCAAGGTGCTTTTAATTTTTATATTGCCTATCACTGGAAAACCAGCTGAGTAAAATAGCTATGCTGTATTTACCTCCAGAAAAAACCTTTGTATTCTAAGACCTCCAACTCTGAAAAAAATCTCACAACTATTCTCTGGGTAATTTCATGCTTCCTTAAGTACCTATAGCCACCAAAATAAGTGGCAGTCTGTCTAAAGCTCTGTAATGCAGAGGTCAGCTATTCAAATGTGCACATATGTTGTAGTAGGCCACCTGAAGCCCAGGACAAAAACAGTTTTTTAAAAGTTGGGAACTTTTGACCCTTTCAAATGTGGTAGAGGCAAAGACCAAAATTCTGTGCTATTCTTGCAAGGCCACAGAGACAAATAGTCTCCTTCTCACTCCCATTCCCTGGCCCCCAGAGACTGCTGGTAGCTAGAGTACCCAAGTGCTTGCCAAGATTGTTAAGGATAGTACATTCCTGGCTGCAAAAATTAGAATGATTTAACCATAGTTAATTGTTCTACTTTACTGTGAGACAATCTGAAAGCATTCCTATACTCAGCATAACAACAGAAACCTAGATCCACCATAACCTACTACTCTGATGCAAAGATGCTAGTATCACCACAGACAGAAAATTAAAAATGAATAAAGCAGATGAAAGCCTTTGACATATCCTCAGTGGAACATTTGGGAGAAAATGCATTTCACAGAACAGTCAATCATATATGATTTTCATTTATTTAACAGCGTCATCATAAGATTCAGGCATTTCCCCTTGAAAGAAACCGTCGTTACCAGGGAGGTTATCTGTAGGAGCATTAAAGGACTTTTCCAGTTCTGATGCATGATGATTAACTAGCAAGTGTAGCAGAAAAAAAATGGTTAAACAGAGCCAGCAGCGTCGCTTTTTTTGAGAACAACAAACAGAAATGCAGGAAAACAGGCCAGTCTCATTTTGTCACTAAAAGTGCAGGGAAATGCACATACTGTGATACCAAACCACAACAGCACTTCTGAAAAGTGTTGTCAGGGAAGAAATAAAATACATGCATTCATTTTCCCTGTGGCTACTGTCATAGCCAAACAACTGAAACACAAAGATATTCCATTAAATTCGCAAAGATGCTCCCTTTTTGTTTGCCAGCATTGTAACACCTCACAGCTGTGCTGGACTTTTGAGTCCTGTCCAGACCTGTGCACACAGGACTGCACTTACATACTGCTTGTGTCTCCAGTGAGGGAGCATGTAACAACTCCTAGACTATTTTCCATAGCTCCAGAAACACTGTTAACTAGTACCATGAGTGCTACTTCATTGCTGCTGGATTCCACCCCTTCTAACAATAATCACATCTCTCATGCCATGGGGTTGTCAGGACAGTGGCAATACTCAGGCAACACAGAGATCAGATTTGCTACTGTAAATCCTCTTAGACAAACCAATTTGCTGTCAGAAAGTGAAACAAGCGTCTTACGGAGGAGAAACAAGTAATTATAAGGTTGACTGGCATTACCATTGACAAGTCATTTCTTCACAGTGGAGACGCAGGATGTCACTGATTACTCCTCAGAGTGAAGCACAGTGAGTAAAGCTACAACTTAACCCACAATGAATAAACACAGAACTCTCTCTCACAAAGTACACCTGTGTGGGTTCTTTTGTTTGTGGGCATGTGTGGGTTTTCTTTTTTTGGGGGGAGGGAAGGGGGCTGTTGAGAGAGTATAATCATCACAGTATAAATAGAAACAGCTGCACTTGCTCCTTTCAGTGAAATCCCTGGGAAACTCAACTGGATCAGACATCTTTTTCCAGACTGTGGCAGCCTGAATACACAGGCAGCACCCATTCAGGTACCAGATGACAGCTGAGAACATTCACACTCTTGAGTGGTCTGGCTAGCAGTGCAATGCAAGGACAGAATTTAGGCATACTCAGAGCTCACCTTCTGTCTTATTTACTACTGTTCTATTAAAGATTGTTGCTAAAATTCAGTTTGCAGAGTCAGCTACTAGCTCAAGCAGAAGTCTGAAATCAGCCTGTGAGGAAAGTCTCTCAGGAAAAGATGTGAGTAAGAAATAAAGATAAATTACCCACATAAAAATATTGTGCTGAGCACCACTCAGGAGGACAGAAAAAGATCCCTCTGACATATGCTCTGGTTGAAGATTAGTCCAATACTAAATAATAATGCATTAAATAATTAAAGCTTTAATAATACAATGAAATAATACAAATAATGCAAATAAAGTATTAAATAATGTATTAATGCATACTACATTAAAAATGGAAAGAAAAATGTTTTCCCAGGAATGTCTGATCTATTGTCTCTTTGAGGTTGTATGGGGAGATCACAATGAAACACGGTGCAAAGAGCCCTGTACTGTCCCTGAGCATATCTTCTCTAGCTGAAGTAATATATAGCTAGTTCGATGGCACAGCATAAGCCAAGAAACAGAGTTTAGTAGCTTATCTTCAGCACTGGATCCAACCATCTAGGGTCATGACTGCACTTCTGGACCCAGTCTAGCATTTCTGCACAGCTTTCATTTTATGAGATAGTCACACCAGCTCCACACAGCACTAAGCTGAAGGTCTCTTCAGCACCCAAAACCTTTTTCTGACATCCACTACAGTGTTTCATTCCCTATTTTTAACACAGGCTATGGAAACTGCAAATCCAGCATTGTTCACCTCCTGAAGAAGACTCCAGTTCAGCTTTTAATAAATGAGTGGGCTACTGAATAGAAATAAAATGCCAATCCAGCAATGCAAAGCACGGAAAGTTAGCAGTAAACTTTGCCAGAGCAAGGATTTAAAAAGAAGACTGAGATGAAGATCAACATTCTTATTACCACTTGCCCACCCAATGCCATAAGGCTGAATGAAGGTAAAAACCTCCCACTATTTTCATG
>JAAGNO010025146.1:32437-47821 GCA_033439905.1 Ceryle rudis
GTGGGTCCAGAGGAGAGCCACAGAGATGATCAGGGAGCTGGAGCACCTCTGCTACGAGGACAGGCTGAGGGAGCTGGGATTGTTCAGCCTGGAGAAGAGAATGCTTCAGGGAGACCTAATACCAACCTTCCAGTACCTGAGGGGAGCTTAGACTGGACAGGGCCTGTTGACAAAGGCCTGGAGTGAAAGGACGAGAGGCAATGGTTTTAATAGAAAAGAGTGGATTTAGATTGTATGTAAGGAAGAAGTTCTTTACCATGGGGGTGGTGGAGTACTGGAACAGGTTGCCCAGGTTAGTGGTTGAGGCCCCATCCCTGGAGACATTTAAGGTGGGGCTTGACAACGTGCTGAGCAACCTGCTCTAGATGAAGATGTCCCTGCTCTCGGCAGGGAGGTTGGACAAGATGACCTCTAGAGGTCCCTTCCAACCCAGACATTTCTGTGATTTTATGAAACATCACTGCACTTATAGGATGGGTAGGATCTGACGCTATCATTACTTCACAGAAAGCAGTCTCAGAAGGTGCTGAGATAGCTACTCAAAACAGAATGGTCTAGACATGTTAGTCTCTCCAGAAGAAGTATTCACAGTAATTAATACTAGCTGCTATGTATATACAGATCAGAATGGAAGGATTTTCACAGACTTAAATGGAATTTGGAAACAAACCAGAATATTACATGAGGTCCAAAAGTAGGACACCTCTTACGAATCTGAGGATACAGGGAGATGGCTGACTTTCTGGCTCCCTAACCTGAGTTTATAGGTTAAGAAATTGCTGATGCTATTGATAGTAGTATATTTGTAAGCATATATGTAATTTTTCAATGTATTTTCAGGTGTACTTATAAACTCCTAGAAGAGCTTCTAAAATGAGACTAACATAAATTATATTTACATGACTCTAGAAGGGAAGAATTGTTGAAGACTAACTAAAATATAGCTAGCATTGTATTAGAGCAAGATGTGACACTTCTAATAGAACAACAAACATTTGGTATCCTTTAACAAGGACATCCCAGAGCAATTTGGCCTTGAAGAAGACTACACAACTGTATATTACCAAGTTGGCAGCAGAACTCAAGGTCTGTGTATCCTTAGCTGAGTCCCATTTGGTGTGCTTGACTTGTCAGAAACCACCGAGCACCCAGGTTTGCACAACCCTGAAATAAATGAACACTGTCTCTCCTCAGGGTGTGAGAATTAAACTTACTGCACACCAGGTAACATATCCATTTTTTGGACAACACCACCATGGTTTGAAGAGGGAGGAAATGAGTTCCCAGGTCTTTTATGGAATTGGGTAATACCTGTGTTGCCATATGTATATGAAAATCAGTACTAATGACAACCTTTTTTTCTTTAGCTACAAAACAGATGAAAAATGATGTGAAAAAGTCTATCACTTAGCTCCCCCTAGTATAACCCTGAATAGTAATACCTCTGTTCAACCTCTTACAATTTCTCTATTTTGGCAAGCTATATTTTATTATAATAATCTGCTTTCTTTACTGAATTTTACAGATTCCTTCTCTTTAAGATTTCATTCCTATACAGTCATGCTACATCACTTTGTCCCTTTTACTAAACAAACAGTAGAAAGGGTTCATATGTGACAATTATAAGGACGTTTTTGTTACTGCTTCTGTGACGCTACAGGCCTTATGGAGCAGACTTAAAAGAAATGTGATTTATTTAAGATTAATCTCATTATAATAAGACATATGCTGAAATACTTATTTTTTAATTTGAGTATTGATGCACAGAACTATAAAATACTGGGCTTGATCCAAAGTAGATCTTTGAAGGCTTAGCAGCAGGGGGCATTACTGTGACATTAAATTCCAAATGCCAAACTATGAAACAACCATGCAGAGTCTGTAGGGTTTTACATTTTTTAATATTTTTCACAAGATCACCTCATTTTTTAAAGCAGAGGTGAAATTCCAGGTCATTTGCTGATAGTACCAATTTGTTTAATAACCAGTTGCAGGCTTTATCCTGATTTTAAACAGAAGTCTTTGTCCCTGTTTTATGTAGTTGAAATGAGAAAAGGCTGATTTCATGACCAGTAAATTTGCAGCCAGTAATTTCAAAAGAGATTATCTCCAGCAGAAAGAATAGATGGGTTCAACTGTCATGGATGGTATTTGGTCACAACCATCACTTGGCCCCTGACACCAGATCGTGTGCATTTGAGGAAATGACTGAAAACTTCCCTATGCTTCTATTCTGACAGTAGCTACTGAACTGGAGAAGTATTTCCGGGAGGTAATTTTAAAATAACACCATTTTCCCCTCAGAGTGCACACTTCACTCTCCGGTGACTCTGGGGGAAAAGGAATCACACCAACAATTTAAATTGTCAGCTACAAAGAATGACTCTAGGTGTTCAAGGCAGTAGAATTTTATCTTGTGTTAGTTTTGCTATACTAACACCATCACAAAGAACACAACTTTTTTTCCCTAAACCTTATTGAAGGCAATTAACAAAGCTTCTCTGTGAGAAAAGTCAATCTAGCAGTGAGCTGGTGACTGAAGGAATCAGAGTTAAAAAGATACAATCAGTGCATTTGCTCTGCTCTTACAGTCTTTTACTCAGGGTTTATCTTTACTCCTGGCACACCATGATCTCGTTCCTACTTTGTTCACTCTTAGCATAAAAGTTTACTGAATCTGGTCTGATCTTCCTGTATTAAAATCTTATGTGTCATTTACTATAATTCACAGTATGTCCAAATATGTAGCATAAAGAGCCATTAATCTAAAATTTTGGCAGTGATTACATTCCTTGGGCTAGCACTATGATTTTTTTTTTAATCACAATAAAAAGCTGGAAATGTAGCTAATGTTTGTAAATGGAAGTTGAGATGAAGAATAGTTTTAAATACACAGTAACATTGGGACTTTAATCAACTCAGATGACACTCATGTTAAGGTTGTGGATCTTTAAGCTGTTTGTCTGCTACAGTAGCAGACTACTCTCTAAAATTACTTGGGTTCTTGCTTTTATGTCCAAATCCTCTATCTGGGATATCATAGTATGTCCCACACTTCTTTCTGTTTATCATATATGCACCCTGTAATTCACATATTTTCCTGGCAAGAAAGAGTTATGCAATAGTAAAACAAAACGTGTTCCTCAAACAGATGTGGTAGTAAAGGCTTTTTGAACTTCCTGTGAAACTGATGCCTATCTTCTGTGTATGAAAATTAAGACTCCTCTCTTAACAGAATCTGTTGCATGTACTATAATTTTCCTTTAAGGCCCCAGAATGATGGAGTAATGTGGAGTCTAATAATCCCATAGGGAGAAGAGAATTAAACTTCCATCTGTCAAGAGGAAGAATGTATCAATTTATTTTTTTATTTTTTTATTTTGTACATGAAGAATGTTATCACTATTACCAAGTGTTACTAAAACCTCCAAGCCCCAAGTATATTATATATCTTCCCTCAAGCAGGTCCCACGAGGCTTTTCAACAGGTGGCATTAATGCTCTATCCAGTTCCAAGTGGCACACAGCCAGGAAACTGCTGCTTCCACCACTTAACACCTTAAAATGTTCAACAAACTATGGCATAGAGTAAGTAATTTTCATAGGAGAAAAATGCTGCATTAAAATGGGATCTGTTCTGAATGATTTTTTTTAGCAACAGAAGCAGAGTATAGATATATTTTGGCTACTATATTAAATTAGAAGCAGCCAAGGGTATATTTTTTTCTTTTCTTCTGATTTGCCCATTGAGGCATCTGCAGAAACAGCTTTTACAAATGAATAAACCATCACTTTTTAGTGTTCAGGCATGTACCAGCACCAATAATACCTACGCCGTATCTCCAGTGACAAGAACAGGCCCTTTTTTTCAAAGCTGACCTATATAGGTTTCTCCAAGTTTAAAGACTTGCTGTTGCAACTAAGAGAGGACAAGGAGAGATACTGAGGTGGCAAATCCATATGACCATTTTGGGATGACTGAAAATGAGTTACACTCCAGGACTGGAACATTGTGTTCAGTTCTGGTGTTCCCATTTCAAGAGGGACAGGGAAATACGTGTGCCATATGGGTAATACAAGTGTCCAACGGAGAGCTAGAAAGATGATGAAGGGACTGGAACATGTCTCTTATGAGGAAAGGCTGAGAGCCCTGGGGCTGTTTAGCCTGGAGAAGAGAAGCCTGAGAGGGGGTCTTCCTAATGTTTACAAATATCTGAAGGGTGGGTGTCAAGTGGAAGGGGACAGTCTCTTTTCAGTGGTGCCTTGTGATAGGATGAGAGGTAATGGTAGCAAGGTGAAACACGGGAAGTTCCACCCCAGCATGAGGAAAAACTTTTTCACTGTGAGAGTGGCAGACCCTGGAACAGACTGCCCAGAGAGGTTGTGAAATGTCCTTATCTAGAGACTTTCAAGACTTGCCTGTTCCCATGTGGCCAGCCCTGGGTGATCCTGCTCTGGCAGAGAGGTTGGACTCCATGATGTTCAGAGCTCCCTTCTAAACCCTACCATTCTACGATTCTATGATTCTATGACTGGCTATCCTGCATATCTAGGGCTTGCCCTAAACAAACAGTACAAAATCCTGGGATTGCCTTCAGGACCTATTAAGGGAGTTCTCACCAACTCCTTGAAATTCAGCATCTAACACATTAGTAAAAAATTCTATGTTTCAATTATCATATGTCCAGCCACCGCTGTAAACAAGTGCTTCGGAAGAGCTAGTTTGGTTGGAGGACTTGGAACATTTGTTGCTCATTCTTGAAAGTGCAGGCTGAATTCTTTGTATTTCGTGAAAATGGCCACAGGAATAATGTCCTCAAAGAACTGTTCTCCAGTTTCAAAGGATTCAGAGTTTGCTTCTCTAAACAATGAGATTCTGTTCTAAAATGCAATAGATCACCCTTTAGCACTGAGTCAACCAAGGCTTTTCCCTCCTAATCTATGATCTATCCCAATGGAGGACATGTTTTATGATGCTTCAGTAGGTTCAGTATCTTAGTTCTCACTACACTAAACTGCTCCCTGGGGAGTGAGTCCAAGCACTGGATATATATCTGGAGAGCAGGTCTTCCCTCAGTTATCCACCTCATAATGGATTTCAGCCAGTCTCCCCTGAGCTTAGGGCAGATTTGACAAAGATTGTAATGCAAAGAGCATTCTGCAGTGCAATAAAGCCTAAACCCACTACCTGTTGCAGCCTCAGAAATATATGAATTTATGAACCTTGTTGGAATACTGAAATTTTACCGTATAGCAAAATAATTGAAGTCTTGTAAAACACAGAGCAACTACAAAAAAGTTTAATCATAATTTGGTGTTGCATTTAGGTTGAAACAAGATGTGTTCTTATGTAAAAGGGCTATTTTGCATCTGATTCCTTTTGACAGCAGTTCTTAACCTGGCCTATAATGACATGAGTCATCCACTAGAAATACTGCAAAATCTCATTGTAATTAATTATCTGCTTAATTTCAGTAACAAAACCACAAAATTGCAACTTATTTAGCTTTGAAGTACCACAGTCATTCCACACAAAATATAGATTTGATTGACACACACATTATATTTTATTTGTTTAAGGCTGTATGCTCCAGAAGTGCCCAGTAGAAGGACTGCCATGGAAAGATGAAAGGCTGCCCTTAGCTAAAACAAATTCCAAGTTACACTGCAGCCCTGAGAATGGTTCACTGACTGATGGTATTTCACTGTACAAATGGCTCATAAAAGCTGTTAAATCCATCATGCACTCTAAAGGCATTTTAATCTAACAGCTATTTTCACTTATATAGAAGCTGTCAGGAAAATCTATTCCTTAAATGACAAGGAGCAACAGATCCTGACAAGACACAGGACTCTGGAACAACAGACTAATATATATTTTCAGTATGCTTTTCATGATTGCTTTTTGGTATCTTCATGCGGTATCTTTAAACAAAGCTGTTCACTGAGAGATGCAGAGATGTATTTTGATTTCTGATGTGTCCCTGTAGGTAGCAAAGCATGCTACTTTCTGAAGATGAAAGGGTCTGACAGTGGGAGGATCAAATGAAAAGGAGAACTGGGATAAAGCAAAATACAAAAAGAATAAAGATCTGAAGAAACTGAGAACCAAACTACACTGAAACACATCCCTTACTTTCCCTGTGCTTGTTTTTGTGTTAATGATGGATTGGGTGATATTCCTAGTAATACATTCGAGGACAGTTCAACATAGTCAAAGTGGAGACTTTTGCCCACCCCGAGTTTTAGACAATTACCAAGGTGCGTTACAGCAAAATAACCTTCTACACAGTAATACACACTCCCCTCCCAATGAATAGTTGTTTATTCTAGTACTGCATGCATCTGTTTTTCCTGAGGATCATTCCCAGCCTGTTACTTGGAGAAAGGAGCTACCTTCTTGCAGACAGCTGCCATGGAATCCACAGGTCATTGCCTTATCCACACATTGCTCTTCCAGGAAGACCAAAGAAGCTATAAAAAAAGCGCTCCACTGGACTGACAGATCTAAAAGCTGCTGGGACCATATCTGGCCAAAGAAAGAGGAAGCTGTTTTACACTCCTCAGCATCCCTGCCTTGCAGACTTGTGGAAGCACCTCTCCAGGAAAGGAAACCTTACCATAAAGTCATAGAGTAACTGTGCATGGTTAGGGAGAGCAGCTCGTCAGAGAGCCCATTCTCTCTCACCTTTCTCACACTGAGAATACTTTCCAAATCTGCTCTCTCCTCAGACTTTTTGCCCATAGTTTCATATCTTGTGTTCTGGTCATCATTCTGCCTGTCAGGATCTCAGTAAGAAACCAATCCTATCAAGTTATTAAAAGATGTTGCTTTGGGCAATGCAATTGTGAGTACAAAGGAAGCCTAACTCCAAAACAAATCAGTACATATACCCACATTTATATTTTTGTGAACATTGCAGGTAGATTGGCAACCTGGAGAGCTGTGAGGTTTTAAAGAACAGCAGTAACTTCTATTTAGTTCTTAGACCGGACAGAACTATTGTTCTACAATATTTCTCAACCCAGAAAATCTGATGGTAAATGTAAAAGCCTCAGAGAAGCCAAATACCTAGACACTGTACATTACTGGGCCTCTCTGCTGTCTTTGAAACCAAGTTTCTATTGATTTTGGTGCTATTGATTTTGAGAGGTGTTAACATCCGTCCTTTTCGTGTGAAGCTTAATTAATTATGGAAGTGCTCTGCATAGGTTTTTGGGGTTAGAAATGGGCAAATAATTTCCCAGCCGTAAATGTGTATGCAGAGACAAGAGTCTGCAGTCAGACACTTTGCTGCAGCTGTCCATCCACAGCAGGAACTCTCCCTCCACCAGACTACTGGTAATACCACAAGCCAGCCAGGCACATACCAAATAGGAGCCTATTTTATTGCTCTTTTGCTCTGCTCACACCACTGTTCCACTGTTCTGTTAGGAAGACGTTGATAGGCATTCAGATCTCTATTCTTCTTGCAGCCAGAGAGTGCTTGCTCGTGTGTGCCTGGACTGTTTCGTGCCTTTAAATGATGCCCTCATAATTTCATCAATTACAATAAATGACAATTTTCGATTCTTTACCCTGCTTCCAGGTTCTTTTGTTATGAACTGCTTCTTGCAGCAGTCTCTCTAATATTCTCCCTCTTTTTCCTATAGTGGCATGGGACTCTGACACATTTTAAGCATCTGTTTAATCCTCCTCCTTTTTCCATATGCATGAAAACACTATCACATTTCTAAATGACTAATACTTCAATATTCCTATTCTGCTACCTCAGGAGGAAAAGAAGAAAGGGAAAAGCTAAGTAACTGTGTTTCAGAGACAGGTTACTGCATTTATTTATTACTAAAACATGTGCCATTGCAGTGGAGCTTTAACTTGATGTTTAGTTCTAAGAGAAAAATACTTTCTTTAGCTATGAAAAATTTTGTTGATATTTCAAGGCCATTAAAGAAAGACAAGACTTAGAAAGAAGACAAGAGGTGAGGATTCAACTAGCAGCTACTGATATGCACCTGGGTTTTCTCAGCCAAATCTGAGACAGTCACGTCTCAGACTGAAGCAAAATCAGGATAAATCTGCGGAAGCTGAGATCCTGACCCTAGCCAAAGGACTAACTGTAGACAATTCATGCTTTTTCTCAGTTTCCTCAACTGTAAAATGAAAATGCAGCTCCCCTTACAATCCATGTGTTACAGTAGCTATCTCAGTATCAGGGAGACCTGGCAAACAAGAGAGCAGTTATATGGAGCCACCAGCTACAAACATGTCTGAACAAGCTGCCAGGCTGTCATCTGTAGTTCACAGAATTCTGTGGGGCTGGCACAAACCTCTGGAGATCACCTATTCCAACCCCCTGGCTCAAAGCACAGTCAGCTAGAGCAGGCCATCCAAGTCCACATCCAGCTGGCGTTTAAATATCTTTAGTGACAGACTCTACAACCTCTCTGCACCACCTGCCCTTGTGTTCAATCACTCTTAAAGGAAGAAAGCTTTTTATTCTGTTAAATACCTTTTTTTGTTTATCTGTTTCAGTCTGTGCCTGCTGCCTCTCATCCTTTTACTGGGTACCACAGAGAAGAGTCTCTGTCATACTGGGGAGACTAGCACAGGTCTCCAGATGTATCTCACCAGTACTGAGCAGAGGAAAAGGATGATCTCTGCTGACCTGCTGGCAATGCACCTCCCAGTGCATCCTAGAAGGTTGTTTGCTGCCTTTGCCATAACTGCACATTGCTGCATCATGATCAGATTATCCACCACCATCCCAAGGTCCTTTTCCTCTTTACAATGAGAAGATCAGAAGTCATGCTGAATACTCCAAATTACTTTCTTGTCTTTCACGTGTTTAGAAATGGTTTCCAGGTTTAGTTGTTCTATCACCTTGCCAAGGATTGAGGAGAGTTGTCAGCCTCCTTCTTTCCCTTCTTGAAGACAGGAGTGACATCTGTTTTCTCGCAGTCCTCAAGAACCTCTCCCTGTCACCATGACCTTTCAAAGATACTCCAGAGTGGTGTGCAAGTGACAGCAGCCAACTCCCATGTGTGCATCCTGTTGGGATCCATGGACTTGTGTCTGTCCAGTTTGTTTAAGTGTTCCCTAACCTGATGCTTCTCCACTGAGGGTGGCTTCCTTGATCCAGATTCTCCCACCAATTTAAAGGGCCTGGAACTCCTGCAGGCCAGTCTTACTGAGACCTGAAAGTACTGAGTACCACTCAAATTTTTCTGTGTCCTTTGTCACCAGGTTCCCTAACCCATTTAGAAGTGGGCCCGAGTTTTTCTTAATATTACCTTTTCTGCTGATGTACTTGTAGAAACCTTCTTGTTGCTTTTCACATTTCTCATCTGATTCAACTCCACATGGGCTTTGCCTTGCTTTCCTTACTACACTCCTGTATGCTCAGACAGTGCCTCTGTATTCTTCCTCAGTCACCTGGTCCTGCTGCTGTCTCTTCTGTGCTTCCTTTTTGTGTCTGAGGTTAGTCAGGAGTTCTCTGCTCATCCATGCAGACCTCCTCCTACATTGCTCGATTTCCTGCTCATAAGAATAGACTAATCTTGAGTTTAGAGGCAGTAATCTTTTTAAATCAACCAGCTCTACTGGATGACTCCTTTCTGCAGGGCTGTATCACATGGGATTCTTCCCAGTAGTTCCTTGAAATCTAGGTCTGTGATCCTGAGTTTTTTCTCGCTCTCTCTTCTCACAGTCCTAGACTCCACCATCTCATAGGCACTTCTGCCATGGATGTCCCTGACTTTTGTATACCTGACCTTCACATCCTAGACAAATTCTACCTTGTTTGCAAGTATGAAGTCTAGTAGATCATCTGACATCAGTAACTTGATCACCTCTGTTAGGAATCTGTCAGCAATGCATTCCAGGAATCTCCTGGACTGCTTGGGTTTTGCTGTCTTGTCCCAACAGCAGATATCAAGGTGTCTGAAGTCTGGCATGAGGACCAGGTCTGTGAAAGTAAGGCTTCTTCCCATTGTCTGAACATCTCATCTACTGCTTTCTGATCAGATGGTCTATAGCAGACACCCACAACAATGTCACCTATATTGGTCTATCAGCTAATTCTGACTCCAAGCTCTCTTGCGATCCCAAGGCAGAGCTCCATGTGCTCCAGCCGTGCCCTTAAATAAAGGGCAACTCTTTCTTCTTGACATCGCAGCCTGTCCTTCCTGAAAAAGCCTGTCTAGCCATGGCAGCACTCCAGTCATGTGAGCTATCCTACCACATCACTATGACACCAAGGAAATCATAGTCCTGCAAATGCACACAGACCTCTAACCCCACTCCTTTCCTTCCCACAGTGTACAGGCACTTCAGTGAGTGTGACTGTAGTCTTCCCTGCCCTTGAGTATTGTCAAAGCTAAAGCATGCAACCCTAGTCTTGAATGTTGCCCAAGCTAAGCAACCATGAAAGCTGGTCTCAAGCTGAGACATTGAATCCAATAATAAACTGCCACTTGCTAGGAAAGGAGCATCTGCCAGTAAGCTAGATAAAGAAAAACTGTTAATGGTATGACCTGCACTGCCTGCCAAGAAACCAGTTATAAATATAAATGTGCTTTGTTAACCCATTTTGCTGGGAACAGGCTGATGGGTGGACCAGAGGTGCTCCCGTTACCACCAACAGGCAAAGATGCCTCCAAGCTGCTCAAAAAACCACTACTTTTTCTGCAGAATTGAGAGGATGGTGATTTGTACCTGAGGTTCAAGAATCACTCAGTACGTAGTATGTAACAGCTCTTACCTGCTGACTAAATCTTACAATTAATCCTAAGTGTGTGTATGTGTATAAACTGGTTCTCTCATAGGGGAATTCATGGGCTATAAAATGTGGCGTCACAGAGAAGCATCCAGTTGTGTTGATTCCCCAAAGATGGCCTGAGACCTTTCCCTGTCACTTCTTTACTTATGTGCTTATGTTTGGTGGGATTGCACTTCACTGCTCTTTACTCTTTTGTTGATTAGTGTCCCTCTTGTTCACATCATACTGGGCCTTTTGCGTAGTCCTGGTCCTACACTATTTCTTCCAACCTGCTCCTTCATAGAATCACAGAATGGTTCAGGTTGGAAGGGACCTTAAAGATCATCTAGTTCCAACCAACCTGCCGTGGTCAGGGACACCTCCCACTACACCAGGTTGCTCAAAGCCCGATCCAACCTGGTTTTGCACTGGACTCCTGTGTCCAGTAAAAGTCACCAAGTCCATTGGTATCAAGGCAGTCCAGAAGTAATCATTCCAAAACCACGTGTAAAAGATGAAAAATTACATCTAGTTTTAATCTAACAACACTAACCTTATCCCCTTCTTAGATGCTTATTCTGTTGCCTATTTCTTCCAAATATAAAGGATTTCCCTCTAAGTTGACAAACTTGGAGCTCTGAATCTTTGTGATTAATAGAACACCAATCATTAAAATTCATAAAACTTACCTGTGCTTCAAGACCAATGTTATTTAATATAGTAGTGCAGGTTTTTGGGTATTAGACATTGATGAACACAGCAGTTACTTCCAAGAGAAACTGTTTATATCAAGATTGCAGGACTCTTAGACCAATCATAAGAATCAAATAGAGATAATGTTTTAAATTAAGTAGAAAACTATGAAAGACATTTTATTTCACCTAAATGTGCACACTCTTACTAATACGTATAATGAATTATAAAATCTATTTTATTTGCCTCCAACATCTTCCTAGCTGAACAGGAAGCTTTTAAAAACACTTTATCACTTTGGATCTCATCTGCTGCTTGCAAGTCATGTTGTGTCTGAGACAATTCTTTTGTACAACTCTTTATCTCTGGTTGGGAGTTGTATTAAAAAACCAGTAATGACTACTTCATTTTAAAGGAACTGTAATCACCATGCTGTATAACTGTGGATGCAGGGTAGAGAAGAAGGGAAAACTTGGGGTTTGAAAACCTTCATAAAATCCCTAGGCTGTGGTGCTTACTTTTGTCCCTTTCACTTAAAGATAACATTCTCTTTTCAATGTTAGCCTGTTAAACCAAGCAGAAATACTCCCTGCTATTTGCTATGGCTATTTATCATTGCAAGGTTCGGTTTAAATTCAAGAATAGTTTGTCTGAACCTGGATTTAACATTACTGATGTTCCTGAAGATTCTTTTTTAGGAAGTCTTCACACACACAAGGGGCAGCTCTATCTCCTTTAGTGTCTTACTAAACCAAGGCACAAAAGGAGGAGGCAGTAAGATGAACACATGCTTTTTGTGAGAAGCTAAATAGCAGATAGTATGGAGAAGAGTCCAGTGGAAATTACTTCAGGATGCAGATGTTAGGAAAAGGCATCAAAGCAATACAGCTCATTGATTTACAAAGCTTTCAGGCAAACCAGCCTGGGTCTTTGCACTGACACTCTGGAAACATCTAGTCACTTTGCTGCAAGGCTGCTACAGACCACAGCCAGCCACAGAGCTCTAGGCATGTCTAGCTTGATGCAAATCTTAATCCCAGTGGGTGCTATAAACACATCATCCAAAGTAAGAGTTACAGACCACTATGAACAACCACTTGGTTTCTTGAAATGTGTAACAACTTTAAAAATCGACTATGTACTTAGTAAAATATTGATTAATCGTTCATCTAATGACCATTTCTAAAAATCTATCTGCAATAGAAATCTTGGCCATTAAATCACTTGTTTCAAGATAAAGATGAGTCTTTATTCCTGACTCTTTAAGTTAAAACTGGAATGTTCCAGGAAGAGCTAATACAATTTACCATTGTATATTTATACAGGTATCTCAAATCTTATGAAGGCTGAACTTCTGAATTTTAAGTATTGTTTTAGACATGGCATAAGCTGAAAGATAATCCAAGAAGATTCAAGAACTCTAAAACTGAGTCAATCTCTAAGCGTTGCTGTAAGCAATCATCATGAGTAATGATTTTGTTTGTGTTAAGACCTGAGTGCGCATTTAGCATCATGTGCACAAGACGTAACAACTTTCAAACCATCGATTCCCATCAATACCACTCTCACATATTTCCTGCAAACACATCTGCATATGATGAATTTTCATATTGCCTCTTCAATAGCTCCACTGAGTTCACGGCTGTGAATAAATATACAATATATGCAAAATTATCTGTGTGAGAGACTATATGATCTGATTTTCAGAATGTGATCTGAGAATTACTTGTACTATACTCAACACCTCACTGAAGTTTCTGGTAAAATACACCAGTGAGGTGCAGTGTTATCAGCGAAGAACTATTTACTGCTAAAATGCTGGGTTGTGGGAATGGAGTGAGGTACAGTAGCAGGCCTCCATTCAGACTGTCCCAGAAGTCACGAAATAAGTCATGAAACCTGTGGCGCAGCAGACAAATGAGTTAGAAATATGGCAACACAGAGCATCTTCTCCAGAAAGCTGTATTTTATTTTACTTGTTGCTATGTTCTGCTGCATTCACAGAATCACAGAATGTTAGGGGTTGGAAGGAACCTCTGAAGATCATCGAGTCATAATAGCTTTATTTATTTTGCATTACTCAGGCACTAGTAACTGGATTGTCCATTTGTGCCTTAGAGGGAAAAGATACCATAATTTAGAAGCTATTCACTTCCCACACAAAGGCACCAACATATACTGTCAGCAGCTTGGGGAAGTTCCAGGCTGGTGTAGTACCTTAGGCTTGTAAAGGAAGCACAAGGCTTGGCAGACCGATTCCTAAAGCTGCTCTTTAAACTCTGTTGGAATTTCTAGAGAGCAGAAAATGCCAGTATTCTTTTAAAGCTAAATCACTTGTACAGATCTAATTGCTGTAAGATTGATCTTGGTGACTTCACCCTTCTAACACTGCTAAAACAAAACCTTTCTTTGCAGTGTCTGGAGTGGCTGGTCAGGAGCCAGAAATCAAGTCCTATGCAGGCTTCATGACTTTGGATATGATACTTAAAAGACCTATTTCATTTCTGAAAATTCTCCTGATGTCAAAACCATTGTCAAAAAGGTTGAATAGGTTTGACATTGCAAAATATACTTTGAGCATCTTGCTTTGCTTTGATGTTTCTTAGATCTTTCCTACTGATCAGTTCTAGGAAGGCTTGATTGTCATATTTAGGGTTATTTAGCATGAATTTGTGAGTCCCTATTAATTCTTTCCACCCTTTTTAAAAATTCCTGTAACTTATGCAAATTAAGTATCATGCTAAATAAACAAAGGAATATTCCTACAGACCAAGGGAAAAAAATATGTTCATACATGCATACCAGAGGAAAAGTTGCATTTATGTCACCGAGAAGTCAATAATGTCATACTGTAATCCACCTGCACTGATCTGCAAATTGCCATATATCTGAGCAAATAAATAGCTCAACATTATGTGCTTGGGAATGAAAATATGAAAAAAACAAACAGGTTTTTGAAGTGTGCAAACAAACAAGCAAAAACTAACACATCAGCTGCTCTACCACAATCTACAAGATACATAAAAATATATGAATACTTCTGAAAAGAAAGGAGGGAAAAAATCAGTGGTAATTAAAAAAAAATTAGCAGTAATTTTCACTGATAACACCACTCTGTTCCCACATGGAGATAGCTGCCCATGTTACATATTTTGTCACAGGTATTTTCACATTGCTATCTATTTTAAGCCTAACTGAAGTTTGTTCAGACATTGCTGGAAATACCTTCCATCTTAGAAGGCTTCAGACATGGCTTGTAGATTTCTGCATATATAATACAGAAAACTTACATGAATGGCACCTGGTTTTATAACCAATTCTCTTAAAACCTCTATAGAATCAATTCAGTTTACTAGCTTTTACAGCACCAATCTACTAAAGCTATGGGACTTTTTAAGTTACAAACTGGCAAAATGCATTTCTACTTAAAAACCAAAGCAAATTCAATTTCCCCAACTGCTGCATAATCAAAAACCCCACAATTCCTTTTCTTACAAACCTGGTTATATGGGCCAACCTATTATAAATTGCAGTAATTCTCAAAAGTTTCCCCTACTACCAGGTGCATTTTTTTATTACTCATAAAGACAAGGAATTTTTGGTACCTTTAATCTCTTCCTTGAAATATACACCAAATTAATTTGTGCAAACCCTAAAATGTTATTCAGGCTGTCAAAGGGATTATTTGTGATGGGAAATTTTCAGGATAAAGGGGGAGAATATAAAGTAGGCTTCACATGTTTTCAAGCAACAGTACAAACCTTCTTTTATTTATGTTTTACAGAGAAATGCAGTGAAGCAGCTAATCCCTTTCAGGGAGTCTCTTAATGTTAATTTTAAGATGTCTTTAAGAAGCTAAGGAAAATCAAACAATAATCTGCTTTTTTCCAGAGTGCCCATTACGGCCATGAGTTTTCTATGCTCTTTGCCTAACT
>JAAGNO010025148.1:0-32054 GCA_033439905.1 Ceryle rudis
AAGGGAAGGGAAGGGAAGGGAAGGGAAGGGAAGGGAAGGGAAGGGAAGGGAAGGGAAGGGAAGGGAAGGGAAGGGGAAAAAGAAAAAAGAAAAGAAAAGGAAAGGAAAAAAGAAAAAAGAAAAATTTTGTGTTTTGCTTCCACTGCTTTTCTTATACCCAATTGATAATTCTGCACATGGGTTTAGTTCTTAGATGCTGATGCTGCCTCTGACTGTCAGTAAGAGTCTTGTGAGTATTCTCTGGAGGTTAGAAACAATAATATTGAAAAAGATTTTAACTGGGAGAAATTAGTTTAGAAAGGTGATTGTTGAAGGCGTACAGACGTCTTCTGCTATTTCAGTGGGAGGAAATGTCGCTATCTGTTGCCGAAAGGAAGTTTTGTACCCTTCTGGAATATCCAACTTTTTTGGTTGAAGAACCCAACTTGATTTTCTTATTTTTGAAATATTGATGTCTCAAGAAAAAGCCAGCGATAATCCAAAGCAGACCTGGCTAGTTTGGGACCATCTAGAAAGTACAGTTTGAAAGTTTCTTTACTCATAAGGTGGGACAAGAAGGGAAATCCCCCTGAGTTCAATTCTTACCCTCCTCTTGAAACAACACCTCCATACTCCCCTGTTCAGACAGTATAGAAACACGTGTGGGCGGCTGTGTAGGCTTTGAAGCAAAAGTATTGATGTCAGTGATGCAGGCTGCATTATTTTAAACACGATACTAGTGTAAAATATTGACAGGAAAGTAGTTTAAGCAGAAGCAGTTTTTCATTTTTTTTTACCTGTCGCATTTATCTTAAATATAACCTTCAAGTGATACTGTCTAAAGCAGCCAAAAGCCCTTTCACTGCATCAGAGACACAGGGGAACTGGCGGTAGCAGGGCTGAGATTAGATTCCAAATGGAAGATACACGGTGTGTCAGAGCTCTTGCAGACTTGGGGTTATTTATTTTTCTCCCTTCCTTCCTGCCCGTTGAAAACATCTGTTTGCTTGTGGCATCTTTTCTGTATGCACCGCTTGCAGAAAGATCTCATCTTCAGACCAAAGGATAGGACGGGAGGGAAAGGCCAGTCAGCTGCTTCCTCCAGCACGTGACTGGAGCGAGAGTGCTGAGCACAAAGAATTTATGGTCATATCCACAGAAGAGCTCTGTATCAATAAATACAGGATATTCTCTGCTGGAGCCAGGCAGGGTTCAAAACATTAAACAAAGCTGTACTAGCTTTGTTTAATGTTTGGGGGTGGGGTAAACGAAAATTCCTCTAAAGTCTTACCCTTATGAAAGCAAACTGGATTGATTCCAAGACTGACCCACCTGACCAAAGAGGAAATACTGACTTTAATGTAATCTCTTTAGATGCTGAGGTATTTGTTTTACTCCCTCTTCTCAAACAGCATGGGAAAATGTAACGATACTGTCCCCTGACATTATTGGAAAGAATCAGCGAGCAGATGAAAGTAAGAAAAGGAAGGTTGGTATCTTTTATGTCAGTCCCTGACAGTTTTTAACCACTAGGTTGGTGACTAGCAGTCTTTATATACAACTTAGACTTAGCTGAGTAATACAACCGTGGCTCTTCTACAGTGTATTTTAGGAAGCAGCTGGGGTGAATTTCCCCATTCCTTGCACCTCGTGTTGCACATGGAGTGGAAGCGATGACTGCTAAGCTCCAGCAGTTCCTCCATTGTGAGCATGCAGACTCAGGAAGCCGAAACAAGCAGAAGTTACTGGCTGCCTCTTTTCAATACCTCAGGAGGGACTGACCATCTGTGAAATTTCAGCAGTGGAAAGGGGAGCCAAGAGGAACTGCTGTGGACACACTTCAGTAACTTAGGCTTGAATGAATGGACAAGGATGTCTTACAGCCTCATCCTTTCTTTCTTACGGATCGAAGCCTCAAAGGAACACCCACAGAGAAGACAGGAGACAAGAACGTGCACTAGCAGGGAAAATAAGCAAAGATATTGTTTGCAGAAATAAAGCAAACTATGGAACGAGTGTTTTGTTGGCTTTAAGTCAGCTGTACCAGTAGCAAAATCTAAACTCAACAGAAAAGCTCTCAAAATCAAAATTACTGATGACTGGCCCACCGTTTAGGGAGAGAGTTAGCTTAAGCTGAGCTGTGTCCTTCCAGGCCCGGTAATTACCTAAACAGGAGCTGGAGGGAGCAGTAGGATGCAGGCCTGCAGGGTGCCATCGACGTTAAAAGTACAGGACCTTGGCTTTGAAATGCTGTCATGCAGTGAAGTTGGGTTTCCCCCCATAATTTACATTTTTGCATTTGCTCCGTCTGTATTCCGTGGTGTAAAAGGATGTTACCCCCACTCAATTCTTGTGATGGGTAGAAAGATAATAGACAGAATATAGGCAGAAAATAAATAAGGCTCCGGGAGGAGCATGAAAGACATTAGAAAACACCCCGATTACCTTCACTGTAACCACCTTCATAAATGTGAATAGAAATTCATTCCCATAGCCGCAGAGTAAACTCAGATGAGCGTCTATGCTAGTTCTAATGACGTTATTGTGGACTTCTCCCAGAGAAACATGCAAGCTTTGAGTTCATGCTCACTGATATTTAGATCACGATGCCATCTCTCAGTACGTATGTCAGCTTACGGAACTCCCTCCAGTGGGTGACATTCTCTAAACACGCGAAGAGTATCTCTGTATAACTTCTGAGTAGCTTTTTTGATATAAACTACTGCTGAAATTTCGTAACTATTTCTTAGAACAAAAAAAAAATGCCCCATGAAGGTGCTTCACTCTGTTCACACACTGAAGGGAGTGGCTAGTGATTCTCACTGAAAGCAATCTCACTGTAGCTTTTTGGCTATCAGTCCATTTATGTAGCTACCTCAACCTAGGTAGCCCAGTTGTTTGAATCACGGCCTTACTTTAAACAGTACTTGCTTCAGAGAAACATCTTTCTGTTTTTTCAGGTAGTGTAAGTTTCTGCGGCTGGGTAAATACTGTAATTGCCTTCACATTTTTTTCAGAATTACTTTTAATTAACTGTTAAATATAAGAGAGAGAAATGCACTGAATTAATTGCAAGAGAATTGTGAAGTTTGAAAGCCTGTAACCTATCAAATTTTCAGTTCACTAAAATGCTGAGGCTAAGTTTCTGAAGCACGACTTAACATCCCCTGGCAAATCGATACGTAGAATGAGGAGGGGGAAACCGTGTACCAGAACCTCAAGACATTGTTTCTTAAAACTAAATGGAGCTAAACCTAAAGTCAGCGCTTACTAATAATTTGGAAGGAAGCTTGGAATAAGAATATTTTAGGCAAGGCAGTTATTTGAAACGAGACTGCTCGGGGCTTTATGGCTCACACGTACCTGGGCTGGGCTGGCTCACAGCCAGATTCTCGTATGAAGCAGAGGCCAGATTCTGGGGAATTCTAACCTTCAAAACAGCTCATGGAGTTTTACTTAAGTTTATGTTGAATGACCAAAAATTACTTAGCTGGGACAGTGTGATTCTGGGATAACATTATTTGTACTACAGGGTGTGCGTAGTCTAAGAATGACAAGAATTAATCGCTGCTTTTCCAAGGGCACTTCAGTTTTGATGTAATCTACACTTTCTACCCTAAAAGAAGTATACAAATTATGGCCCCGTTATCTCAGAAGATACTAACAGTATCACAGCTATCACTAATGAGACAAAAATATACTTGGTTATGCAGCTTCTAAAGAGCAGCGAATCAGAAAATGAACGGCCAGCCACCACGTGCCTGAAACTACTGCACACCCCCCGTCTTGAGAGCAGCACACGCCCGTTACAGAGCAGATCAGTCCACTTACAGAGTGTTGAGTGCCATCTTCACCATTCGGGACAGTAGTGGCTGATTCTTATCATTTCTGTCTTTCTCCTCTTCCTCGTTTGCAGGAGGGAGAGGCTGCGTGGCCTACAGTCACTTCCCTCGACAGGAAGAGTTGCCATCTATGCAGTTCCTTTTTTAAACTACTATGTTTTTAAGGAGCTATTTGAACAGTTGGGGTTTCTTTCATATTTGTTATTACGTTGGACCTTGAGCTAGTAAAAAACAATATTATGGTAGTGCTCCGGTTCTAAAACCAGAGCTGCTGTTTTCACAGGAGGACACTTCAAATGGCTCCGCAGAAAGTTTAACTGTTGAAGGCTGAGATGTGTGCAGTGTAGAAGCCCCAGTGTCTGTGAACAGCAGAGCAGCAGTAGGCTATTTTTCAGAGGTTATTGCTGATAGTTTTAAGTGTAAACCAAAACTTAACACAGAGAAAAGCGATTTTTACAATGGAGGGTAAAGTGGATTGAAATTACTGCAACTTTTTTCCTTTTTTTTTTTGTTTTAAATGCCATTTGTGTTGCACTGCAAACCAGCACAGAAACAACATGCATTTCAAAATTCAGCGATCTCCTGAGGGCAAAAGACAGTCGGCGTTCATGCTGATGTAACCTGATCAGCAGTCGGGTTACAATCGGAAAGCTGAGTGAGGAGGAAATAGGGAGACTTTGAGAATTTGGCAGAGACAGAAGGAATTGCCCTAGCGTCTACTTACTGTACCCAGAACAGTCCCGTGTTCCTCAGGTACCCACAGCTCTCTGCCTTGCTATGGCTCCTGTTCAGCCCTTTGGAACCACCCGTGAGGGCATCCAGCCATTCTGGGTTATAATGCCATCTAAATGAAGACAACAGACAACTTTTGTCCTCAGAAAATCTGCTCTCCTAAGGTCTGACAGATGTAGTGCAAATAACTAGGCCATGAAACCTTTCCAGAGATGATTCAGCCTTCATAAGCCAGTAGCTTGTATTTTCAAGAATCTCAGCCAAAGGAGCCCACCTTCTTTTTCCCAACATGCCTTCAATTTACGGTGTCATCTGTGCAGAGGTCCCCAAAGAGACAGATATTCTTATTTCCAGGCAGGGGAAATGAGGCCAGCAATTCTGTTCCTTCCGGAGACGGCACTGCCATGTCATTTCTGAGGGTGTACTTCAACAGAGCCCAATCCGTTCAATATCCATCTGTTGAGGCAGCCAGAAAACGTTTGCCAGTGCAAGTAATAATTCGTCCACTCTTTAGGTGGAGCAGAGAAGAGCAGCACACTACTTCTGTATTCGATAACTTCTGCTGGGGTGGGGCTTATGGGTGGTTTCATTTTTTTTCTGTGATCTATGACACCAAAATAACTTAAGTGTAATGGAAGAGTAGGAGAAAAGATTGACAGCAGGCTCCTACTTGTGCGTGTAGATTTTGCTTTGTTTTTCCCCAGACCAGTCTCTCTCTTTCACGATGCTGGAAAAATTATGTACAATTGTCTGCGCTGGTGGTGAGGCGTGTGTGAGATAGGGACAGTCACGTTCACTACAGACCACTGACTTGAAATGCTACAAATGCAAACCTATTAAATCTGGGAGATGGTCTCAAATAGATTCCCTGCTCTGAAGTGGTCTTCCTCTTTGACTCTTTCTTCTCTTCTCCAGTTTCTCCTACTGCTATTAGCAGTGCGGCTCCAGAAAAGTCATGTTGGGATGAGGACACTACCAAGTTATCATCTGAAGTTCCTCTTGAAGGTCGGGAAGCATAGTCCTTATACTAGTGCTGATGGCCCCTCTGCGGCAGCACTTCCCAAAACGGAATTGTAACTGAATAGTGACAACTCCATAGGAATCAGTAAGAGAAATAAATCTGTTGCTGATAAGGGCTCAAATGTAAAATGTAAGCTACCTATACCTCCGTACTGTCTGGTCACTCTCCTCGCTGCAGGCCTTTGAAGTCTCCAAGCACCGCTCTTACATAGCTTCTCTCTCAGCCAGCCATGTCCCGGTGAAGTTGAGGACGTAGAATATATATGTATTCTGTTCCTGAGATACCAATGTGGAATCATCTTTCCAGAATTAAGTTTTAAACCAGTTTTCCTTCAGTATCAAACAGGAAGAGACAGCTTGAGAACACTTTCCTCTTTGATGCTTGCATAGTGACGCTCACTGGAGTGGCCTTTCACAGCGTCACTGAAGTTAATGCCCTAATAAAACTGGCTTCTCCTCGATAGGCTTTGTTTGCTTTAGCCTGACTCTATTTTCAGGGGATTAAAATGTTACAATAATATTTGTATGGTCTTGAAACTCTCTTTTGTTTTTGGAAAAAAAAGCACATTGTTAGTATAAGTTCAGAGAAGTGGCAAAAAGTGTTTTCCTTTAGTTTCACATTGTCACGTTCTAGGAGGAACAAAACCACACGTCAGAAATCTCCCACAAAAAAAGCTGACCGCTAGAGCTTTGCTAGAGGACTTATTTCAGCGCTGACCTTCAGAAAAGGGTATAAAAAATGTTGTGCATCGTTCCGAGATACTTAGAGCAATACTACTTCGTTGAGATGTTTGAAACTAAGATTTAATACAGCTTAGTCTTAAGTACTGCAAGTTGCAAGGTAGGAATTACAACAGATTGCTTAAAAACCAAGCAAGCCATATGCGAGGGACACAACTTTCTTCTTTACCCATATACTCAAAACATACACATTACCACTGGCAGAAAGATGCTTCCTATCTGTAAGCTGTTGGAAAAACTGACACTGACGTTCACTGGGGAACAGCGAGTCCGGTGGAGACAATGGGAGGCAAGAATTTCCTCCCTCCACCCCGAATTGTGCTTGTGGCTGGTGGAGTTCCAAGAGAGTGTGGAAAAAAGATTATTTGCTTTCTATTACCCTGAAGAAATAATTTCCAGTAGTCACCTAGTGAACCTAGAGGAAGTCTGCTTTGTTTCATTTTTTCCCTGAGAAGGAGGATAAAGCAAGTCTATAAAGGAACATGTTACTTACCCTTTATCAGGCTCCAATTCAAGAGTTTAAAACATATTGCTGGCTTTACACAGGCAAGTATTTACCTTGACTCAGTTGCTTAGCAGCTCCTTTTAAATCAGTGGGAATGTAAATGTGCTGCGACTGAGGCACACGCTCTAGGGTCTTGCTGAATCACATCCTTTCCGTGTCACAATCATTACCGAAAAATGCAGTTGTGACTGTACACCAAATTAGGACAGGAACATTGTGGAAGGTAAAGCTCGGCAGGACATGAATCTGGTGTGCACGCAAATGGTGGAGGACAGGGGGAATGTTTTCTGCTGTGAGACTACCAAGCATTTAGATCCTTTTCCCCATCCTGCTTTGTTTCTGGAGAACTCCTAGATGCTAGAAGCTAGGCACTTTGAAAGCCACGTTATTTCTTTAGGTACACTGCACACACATTAAAGAAAAAAAAAAAAATAAAAAACTCTTGACTTCTGCCAGGCACGTAACACCGTAACAACCACCATAGCAACATAACAAATCTACTTTTCTATTCAATGCCTCACGCACGCTGAATTCCGTATGAACCGAGATGACATTGTTTCTTTCTCTGCTCGATAACGTATAACAACATAAGCCTCTCTAGTATGAGCAGAAGTGCGTGTACACTGGTCCCAAGTACTACGTGGCTCTGTGAGGAATGCAGCATACTAAATGGCTGCTACGAAATCTATTACAATTAATACGCTCACTTCAATAAACTCTGAACTAAATTTCACAGAGATTTTTCCGTGACAATGGAAGAGAAAAAGATAAAAAACAAACCCAGTGTCTACAATTAAGCAGCAACGCACAGCTATCATTAAAGGGCAGGGCTTGCTTTCTTTCCCATAGAGATCTTCGCACATATAGAAGGACTCCCTTTCCTGTTACCACTTTGAGAGAATTGTTTCAGCTTTTCGTTTCTTTGAGCCATCACAGAAAAATTCTGAGTACATTTCATTGTAAGCAGCAAGGTTCTCCGGATGCTTTCAACTGCCAGTTGTCACAGAGACGTGCGCAGCATCTATTCCAGAAATGATGTACCGTGATTGTGAGATGTCCAAAAGCATGGGTGCTCTTATTTCTTGCAGAAGTTTAGATCATTTTCTTACTATTACTCTGTTTATGTTAACAGCTCACTAAACTTCAAATTCACCTCAATCTCTTCATTCCGGATTGATAGGACGCAAACCCTGCATTTAAAGCTGCTGACTGGCACCGTATACATTTATGACAAACTGTATTTGTATCAAATGTAATTTCCAGCCCAGTACTGTAGCTGTGAAACTGGAGTAATGCCTACTACTAGAAAAGTCACTTTGTTTTACAAACAAGCGCTTCTTAGGAACTCAGTTGTGACACTTTTTTCCCTTGATACACAAAGCTTGAGCCAGCAACGAGTGCTCCGAGATTTCACGAGAACGCGCTGAAAGGAATAGCAGCGCTCTCTTCATTCACCTTTTCAAGACCAAATACAATGTCGTTTAGCCAGTTCTTTTGGTCACCATTCCTAATTTTTAGGATTACAAATATTAAGTCACTATTTAATTTTCAGCGACTCCGTTTTCTGGGTTGAACTGGCAGCATAGTACACTGAACGGAAGCCAGTGATACTGATTCCGCAGAATTCCTGAGCCATCACGGCAGACCTTTAAGTTGGACTGTGGAATATTTGAAGCTGACATTTGACTGACTATGCCATTTTTGCCTGACCTTAGCAAGTTTTTATGGGGACCTTTAAAATCTATTTTATATCAAGTAATGCAGCACAGAAAGCAAAGTCAAGACCGTTGACAGAAGACTAAAGCACCTAGACTGTGATACCCAAAGACCGCTGACACCGAGAACCAAAGCCCAGTGCCACTCTCCCAGCTACAGCGCCTGACGTTAGCTAAATCCAAAACCCGACTCTCCCGCGAATTTGGGTAGAAAAGAAGAACTGGCTCCAAGTACTGCAATGTTACGCTTAATCGCTTCGAGGCAGTTTATAAGAACTGTTAGGAAGAACTGTTAAGCTGGAGAAACACTTTTTCCATATCTGAATCATCACCACTCCAGCCATGTCTGAAGACTTAGAGGAATTCTTATTAGCTTTAGATCAAACTAGCACAGCTCCTTTTCCAGGGCTCAGATCTCGCCTCTTACAGTGAGGTGAGGTTGTGATTCCATTTCACTAACGCTTAGAAATGCCGACGTCTAAACACATTCAATGCAGGGCTGGGATCAGGGTAAATGGTCTCACAGCAGAAGGCAGCAAGCACCTTGTAATTAAAGAAATGAAATATTTTAGTGAATTCAGAGATGGAACTTTACTGCATTAAAGGAAGCACGGCAGTTACAGGAAACTAACGGTGCCCTGAGGTTGACTTTCTAGCTGAAGCACAGGGAGACGTTCAGAGAGCAGTTAGCTCAGCCAAACCTAATCAGGTACAGGACATTCAGCTTGTTAATAGACTCTGTCTCAATTAAGTGATACTTCTCGTATGATCGGGTGTTTTAGTAGTAGATTTGGCTTAATGACAGATTAATGACCGGAGAGATTAATGACCAGTAACCTGAAAATAAATGATAGTCTCTCAATTTATCCGGTATCAATCTGAAAAATGCGTGCATTTTGTATTGTCAATACAATACAAATACAATACCAACCTTTGTGTTGTCAAACAGAAATTACCATGCTCTTTCCAGAGGAAGATATCTGTTGTGGGAGTAACTGGTTTGGTTTAGGATTCCCCTCAGTGGTTGCACATTAACCAAAATTAACGTATTTTCAGCTGTTTCCTTACTTAGAACATTTATTCCTACATTCAGCTCTCAGCTAGACACCAAAGAGGTGTAGCGAATTTATATTTGTCGTGTTAAAAAAGACCTCCAAAATACCCTCTGCGTATTTATAATTACTTTAAGAAATACAAGAACACCACCTACAGCATTCTCCAGTATATACAGATGTACACTATAACAATAATTATTGCTTTTTTTTTTCCCGTGGAAATGTCCTGTGAACTCTTCATGATCATTTCCATGGGAGACAGTGATTTAATGGTTTCAAACACAGGGATTTGGGTTAATAATAACAACTCACCTAACACTTCAAGAAGAGAGGAAATAGTAATGATATTTATTTAGCACTGGAAAAGAAGCACAGAATTTGCTTTTATTATGGTCATCACAACAGGCTCTTAAAGGTCTGATTCTTTTCAGGTGAATTTTTGGGCACAGAATGAAGTACAGGAAAAAGAAAAACCCTTTCAGGCAGTGAAGTTGGGCTTTTAATTCCAGCAGTGAGCTCTCTGTTTCTGTTAAAAACAAAAAAAGGATGCTGGATGTTGTATTTTTAGACTGGCTTAATTCCACTATCTGCATGAGGTTTCTTGCAGTAACAGGAGCAAGTGCTTCACTGCAGAGGATTGGCACCCCACCTATGCAATGCCAAGGTACTTTCTTCTTTTGTTTCAGAGGAAGGTCTGAGGTTAAGTCAATAATTACACCAAAAAGATAGGGATGGATCCAGCACCAGGTCTGACATTCCCTTACTGCATGAGAGGAAATGGATTTAGAGCATCCCTGCAGGGAATACCTTCAGTGTCCTTTATCTGAGCAGTCAGACGAAAGTTTACTCTTTTGAACTACAATTTCTCTCTCCTATTCTTCCTCCTGGCTACTGAAGACTTTTATTCAGGTGCTGATTTACTGAAGGTGGTGTGTGAAGGTGGGCTAATTTAACTCTCCCATTAGTCCTGCCTCTTGCTGTTTTCCTCCAGAGCTAGCAATCAGTGATAAGACACTGGAGCAGGGTATGGGAATGCATACCCATGGAGATAACACCCTGCTGAGAACTATTTCTTAATGTGCATTCAGTCCCAAGTAAGTCACTTTGGAATCCCTCCTTCCTGTCCACTGAGCGTCCCTTTATGGTTTCGAAACGTTAATTTCCCTTAGCCCTATCGGGATCAATCGCCATCTGCCTGAACAGTAAACAGAGCATGCTAATGGTGCTCCAGAACCTGAAGTAAAACTTTAACCTGCTGCGATGTAAACCACCCTTTCTTTTCAAGCAATTCAAGACCTAGGATCATGGGTTTTCTCCACACAGCTTACCATGTAACCTGGTATTTTATGTGCGTACGTAACCTGCCAGTATGATTCGATATAATTGCATAACTCAGTTTACTCACAGTTTCTCCAAGATCAGATCTTATCTGAAGTCAAACACTGCAGCATTTTGTAAAAAATGGGTTTGTGAAGACTACCCCTTCTGCTTCTAAGCTCTTCCCTTCCAGAAATGGGTTCTGAGGGGTGATACGGTCTTGCCGCCCCTAGATTTGATATCTAAGTTGAGGTGGCACCCCTAACCCTTGCTTGGCTTTAGCTATTGATGATCCATCACCGATGAATTAAATATTCTATTATACAACGGATTGTTTAATCCAAAAATCTGACGCTTTTAAGCACACTGTATAACATTTTGTCACCTGATAAGAGAGCCACAAATTTACCATAACCCTTTTTAAATGCAGGTGAATCCATTTTCACAGTACTATTGATCTGTTTGATGTCTAAAAAAACTCTAAAGAACAGTTCAAGAGGAAATTATGTCACTTAATTGGGTTTTTTTGAGCTTCTGAGTGCACGCTATTAACACTCTATACGTGAATGGTGCGAAAATAGTTATGATGTGTTCATTAAGGAGCGGTGACGAACACACGAACAGTACATCGCTGTCA
The DNA here is from genome assembly GCA_033439905.1 of Ceryle rudis. Classification (NCBI taxonomy): domain Eukaryota; kingdom Metazoa; phylum Chordata; class Aves; order Coraciiformes; family Cerylidae; genus Ceryle; species Ceryle rudis. The sequence continues at coordinate 11,544 of JAAGNO010025148.1, forward strand.
TACACTGCTTACCATACCTGATCTAGCTCTCTCCTTCACTTACTCCATAGGTGTTTTTTTCCTCATCATCCAGCAGGGCTTTACTGATCAAACTGCCTATTTACAAAGTAAACACCACATACTGCTAGCCCAGCTACACACCATTTCTCAAGCTGCTAAGTGCATTTAGCGTGCAACAGGCTTTCATACCACCTCCACCACGCTGAGAACTTTAACACTCAACCCTCCCATGTGAAGAGGTTGCAAAATATTCCACGCTTCTGAATTAATACAGGAGACGGTCCGACATGTCATTATTACATCCGATATCATGGTTCTCGCTTGTGAACTAACTTCCTGGGAGAATGTTTTATGCCCACAACAAATTGTAATCCAAAAATAGAAAGCTAAATTTCCAAGTTTATTGCTTCTGTTCACAAGCTGAAGGAATACTTCTCTTTCTTTGCTCCCCTGATGTTTCCTAAACATTTTGTGGGACAGGAAATCCAAATAGACTTCCTGTAACTCCTGGTTTCATAAAAGTAACCCAATTCTGCCCTGAAGTTTACACCTACAGACTTCAAACTGGGGAGACTGGAACGGACTCGGATTCTTGCTCCGCATCTGCAACTTCCTTAACAATTCTGTAGAAGTTTATTACATTTCACCATTTAATTATCTGGTAACATACTGTCTGCTCATCTAGGATAACAGAAAGAAAATAATTATCCTGTTATACTTACTGGCTATCCTGGAGATGAATGGGCTCTGTCTTCGTGGGGGGAGAAAAGAGACTAGAGATTTTACTGTAATATACGTAGTGTTCCCTAAGCCTCTTACCCACAGCAGCCACAGAATACTACTGGGGTAACATTTTATCGACAAGGAGGTCCCAAACACGGGGAGGATGTTTATGACATTGGAATGCTACCAGGAACAGACCATGAAACAAGGCACTTTTGGAAAAAGCTTGTTATGAAAGCTACGCAAAATTCCTGCCTCTCTGACTGCCAGTAGCAGCTTTGTGGATTCCCTTGAGATGATTTACAAACAAAAGACACCAGAGTGTACAAAGGACATGGTTATGTAATTGTGAAGTAATTTATGCACTACAGAAATAAGATTATGGTAATAGTCATTTTTTTTTTTTTCCTTGCATCAGACAATAGAACATCAATTATCAAAGAATTAAGAGAGTTAACTTGTTTCCTGTTGCTTTTACATCAATTTAGACGGGAAGTAATTACAGGGTTTGTTCATATATGATACTAATATTCTTTGTGTTTCCGCTGGAAAAACTGCACGTTTAACTTAATGGAATCAGTATAATAAGCTTTAGTTATCTTGCGAACATATCCAAGGTACCAAACAGATGTCAAATAACCATCTGTCTTAACAAGTTGCTTCAACAATGCAAGCTAAGTTTAGACATGTGCATTTTGCTGTGTTGAACAGGCACATTATTCACACCAGGGCAACTGATGTGCAGATTAGAATTATTTGTACAGGTAACTGAAACAAATTAAACGCTCCCCATTAGGAAACCATATTTAAGTGCTAACTATTTAATTGTTCAACTGGGATAGAGTTATGTACTTATCTGAAAAGCAACGTGGTCGAAATCTAAGGTCAGGCTATTCTGTGCCACATTTTAAAATCCTCTTTCAGATGCTCCTAATCTAGCTTTAAGCTGTCTCCACCATTCAATTCTCTTTATCCCCAGAAGCTGTTACCAGGCTAGCACCAGGCAGCACTTTATTCACACCAGGAATAAACAATCCTTCCCCCATCTACACCTGCCAAAGTAGCTGCAGCCCGTGGAAAGCGATGCACCTACTGGGCGGTGTGTCAGCCTGGAGGAACAGCAGCTGTGGTGGGTAAAAAGGGACAGGCTGGGATAGGCTGAAGAGAGGCACACAGGGAAGGATGCTCCTCTGCCCAGGAAGAACTACGCACTAGGCGTGAGAGACTTGCCTATCCAGGTCCTTCTGGGAGTACCAGTGGGCTTGGAGCTGTATTATCGTAAGCTTATGGAGTCAAATCATAGGAGCATCTGGTTTCCCTGTTTGGATGAATTGCTAGAAATCTGACGGAACTGTTTGGGGAAGACTTACTACATATCTACTAGGAAAAGTTTACAGATCAGCATTAATTACAAAGAATTCATTTAGCTCATCAAATTTACCTTTAATTTTTGCACTAGGGCATTCTCTGTATAATTTAGAATTTTGCTGTGAACATCTTAAGCTTTTACAAGAAATTACACTATGTGTGGTACGGTGTCCAAGTGAAAAAATTAATGTGACTGTACCCACATACAGAATATGTTAATACTCTAAAAAATCAATAAATCACTATGATTACAGAGCTGTTAGCAGGGCTGCTCAAAGATTTGTGTCCAGGTAGACCCCTAGGACAGAAAGCAGTAGCTCACGAGAACATCACGCCTTCTAGTGCTGGGCTTCCATTACAGGTTAAGGCTGATGCAGTTCAGGCTTACAAACCTGTTGAGTTTTCTATCTAAATAATTCTTAAAGCTCCTTTTAGAAAATATCCAGAGCCTTTTTTTCTTGCACACAAAAAGCAAACCAAAAAGGTGTTGTCCAGTTTGTAGGTCCCTCAAGTTTGGAAGGAGAAGAACGTTCTGGTTACAATTACTGCGTCAAACTCACAGGACTTTCACACAATCTAACTGCAAAAACTGACTGAACTAAGAAATAGTTAAGGGACAGAAATCCAAGTATCTGCTCTAAATGAAAAATAATTTTTGTTGATGCAATAACCGGAAAGAATAAAACTGTTAGATGCAAGGAGGCTTTAATTTATGTATGTACTCATACATACATTTATGTATGAGGGAGACACATTTTAATGCAAAGGAATGTAAAAGGATGAGATAGGACCAATGAATAGATATTTGCTGATAAGAAAGAAGCAAACGGGCGGGAGCGCAGGGGAAATAAAATAGACACGTCTTCGGTTCACAATACTCCTAAATCAGACAAAGTGATTAGGGGAAGATCACTGTGTAAAGAGGGTGGATTACAGCAAAGAAACGCCCTTGCCTTTTGCATATTAAACAGCAGCCGTGGCCCGATTTTGCATTTTTATATTTTCTATCTCTCTTGAATACAACCCTTTCTTCTGAAATACAACACAAAGCAGACTTAAGTTGTGAATCTTAGGAAAGAAAAGAGCAGCCGTACAAGGAAACCTTTACAGCAAAATCAAAATTTAAGGCCTGAATTCTGAAGAGAATTTACTTTACTTTTACTGTAATCCCAGTCATTTCAGTACCTCAGTTTGCTGAATCTATCCCTTCTCTCTTGTCATTCCGTTGGTCTGATAATTCACCTGGCGTTTGCCAGCTGACAGGCGCTCTGTAGCAGCTGTTTAGCAAAGAAACCCCACATACCCTAAAACTGCAGCCCTGGAAGCCGTTTTTCAGCTGTGTGAAGTACGGCCAGAGAATCTCCAGCTTCACCATTTTTTTCTTCCTCGGTGTGAAATGACAAGAGAACTGATTTGTTTCCATGTATCACAAAATCGCAGAATTTCCTGGCTTGGAAGAGACCTTTAAGATCATCTACTTAAATCATTAACCTACCACTGCCAAGACGTCGACTAAACCATATTCCTAAGCAAAACCATATCCCCAAGAAAAGGGTAGGATGGTCAGATTTGGAGCATTTTAAATCTGACATGTGACATGTCACCAAAAGAATAAAAACCCCGCATCCCCGAACAGAGCTATCTTTTAACTTCCTTATTAGAAAGCAAACCTTGGTGTAATTATTTCCTATTTTCTTAGGAATCGGGGGAGCGACGTCTGAGAGAGAACTGTGGTGAAGCACTCACGATGCCTCCCATAGGTAAGGAGCAGGAGGATGCATGCTACACTTTTTTTTTTCCGGAGGGAATGAATCAGTAGGAACACAGCATGTATCTTGCAAAAATCAGTAGGACAGGCCCTATGACCAAAACAAAGAATGAAGAAAATTAAGTCATTTAAAGCGCTAGCAATTTACCTTAGTTTTAGAACGGTGAAAGCTACAGGAGACTGGAGCACCTAGAGCTTGATCTGACATTTTCTTAGGAAAGACTTAAACCCAACCCCTAAACACCGAAATACACTTACTAAAGAAGCCACCCCAAACCCTGGAGGATATCTGACTGTAGAAAAGTGGATGCATTTGGTGTGCCTGGAATTAAAAAAAAAAAAAAAAGTTGAACGGCTTTTCTATGCAAGCTACTGTGTCGGATTGCCAGAATTAACTGGTCAGTCGTGTGATTATATGATCTGGCACAATGTCTTAAATGGCTACAATGGCATTTAAATTTAAACTCTTCAGATGCAATCTGAGCCATTTGGCTTTCACTCACTCGGACGGGATGGTGATCTTTGAATATGGGAATACCAGTCTTTTATTTTTTCTTTTGTTTTAATCCACCAATTCCCATGAGCTCTATGCGTGCTACAGGGATGGCTCAGCTAGTGAGAGCTATTCATATTTATAAACCAAGAGCATTCCTTCTACTTCCGCGATTCTTCGCTCTTCTCGTCGGGGCTTTCTTTGAAAAGAAGCGGGTGTCACTTTACATTCATTCCCTTTCTGGCCTTCACGAACGCTTCTGGCTAGAGGTATTTGAAATAAGATTGTGTGTTGGAGTCAGTCGGCTGAGCGGTGTCCCTCGTGCCTGACCCCACAGGTACAGGTTGCAGGAAGCCTGGTGGGTGTAGTCCACGCATGCAAATCATCTGCCCACTGGAAGTGTGTTAGACCGTGTACTGGATTTGCTACACACATGCTGCACAGCACGTTTGTCGCACGCTGCCGTACAACTGACCTGTCTGACTGTGCTGGTCCATATAAAGTTGCTCTAGTACTGAACTCATCTTCCTCTGGATACAGGGGCTCCAGCTGCCCACGTTGTTAGGCATCCAGTAGGTCACCGCTCTAAGGTAGCAGAGGTAAAAGGACGGGAATGGTAGAAATGCTCTGCACATCGACAAACCACCTGTCAAGCTCTTTTATTGTTAGCTGCTCACATGGGAAGGGTTGTCTGCCCCTGCTCCCTTTTAGATCACGACCTCTGTTGTTCAGAAGGCCATGGACACCTTGCCCCTTCCCTCCATCCCTCTGATCTGCCATATTGTGCTCTTCACCACAGTTGTCCTCCTCACTGAAATCCTAGCTTGTGCACAAGATGGGTTTGTTGTTTGGTTTGGTTTTTTTTTTACCCTGGAGTTGAAGCAAATTTTTTAAGGTGCCCTTGTTACCACCTCCCCTATCCTCACTGATAGTGGCAGGCGGGCAGCAGTTTTATTTTCATACCAGTATCTAGATTTACTTGATTTTGTATTCTGCAGCTTCTTATGTATAGTCTGTTCTTTGATATGGCTTCTGCAAGGTACACAGAAGTACTGCCAAGGTTATTTATAGAATGCTCTCTAAAACTCACTAAAACCAATGGCCTCCTTTATACTCACAGTAAGAGTTCTGGGACCCAAGTTTGACAGGCCTTACTTAGTAAAGACGGTACTGAACTGGACTGAGAACGAGTATTTACTCTAATTTAACCTTACTGCTTCTTACTATCGTGAAACATCCTTTCTTGAAGAACAGAGGATTATAATCCGTTTTGTAGAATACACTTAAACCACGTATTTTGGTTATCAGTAAAAACCAAATGGCCTTTTCTGTTTTGTATATTAAGTAGGTAGGCATGGGCTTAGCAAAATGGGAGAACGAGCAGCAGATGGCTTCACTAAACCAGTACCTGTGCCTGCTTTTGACATACCAATTAACGGCTTGAAGGGCCTTTTCTTGGAATCAAGATCAAAGTTCTGATTATATATGGTCATTAACAATTCAATGTCTTCTTATGACCTTTTCTTTTTTTTTTTTGCAAGAGGGGGTGTGTTACTGTTTTTAGTGTTCTCCCTGCCAAAATCCAGTTCGGGCTGTTGAACACACCCTATCCAGCGCAATCTGTTTTTGTTACCGCACGTTTTATTGGAAAGAACATCATGCTGCAGGGTATGCATTTGCTGGTTAACATACTCATTATCAAGCACACCTTCTGCAGTGCCTCTGCATTTCACAACTAAGAAGCCCAGTGCTGAAGGATCCCAAAGTTGTAAGCGTTCCCTGTTTTTTTTTCATGGGGATGCTCACCATCAGAAATACCGAGGGTCAGTAAAATTCCAAGCTGTTAGAGCCGTCTCCTGCCAAGGCGACTAACAGAGGCCCATATCAAACACCTAAATTAGGAACACAGCGACCTTAGCTCACCTACCTAGTGCGATTAAAGCCTGGGCTATTTTCTCAGGACAAAGTAATTTCCACAGAGCCCATACCTGGTGCTGGCTAACTACCACCAAAGGAAGGGAACGGGGTAATTCCTTGCATATAATAGACTCAAAGCAGAGTTGTCACACCCAGCAATCACACCATACTGAAATCGGGGTCTTCAGCAGATCTACAGGAGAGGAGGGTGTCATACCCACCTCCCCTTGTCCAGCAGCTCTATTGTTTTTTGCCGATCACACTGAGTAGCTGTCCTTGTAAAAGCTATGTTTTTTGTCAGAGATTGCTGCTGGCATGCACGGTTATTGACAGTTTGGAGGAAATGGATTTTCTGGATGGTGTAGGCACGTATTTCTCCGCAGGAATGCAAAACCTAGTTCACTCCTATATGGAAAGCAGCAAAGTTATCATCAAAAGATCATACTAACACCTTATTTGGAACTTGGGCTTTCCTGAGCGAGGAAGCAGCTCGCATGAACGTGGGCATGTTTGTTTTCCTGCTCAGCATTCCCCCCAAGCATTACAGCCATTTTCATATTTTACCAAGGAGCAGCTAAAGGGTAACGGTAGATAATAATTGTTTGGTAACCCCTGCTTTACTCAGAAGGCATTCAACATCATCCAGTTTCTGGTGAGTTTGGAAGTCAGCAGGGACTCAAGAGCTGAGTTTAGCCTCCCTTTTGGCAAGAAAACTACCACCTGGTGAACCACTTCGAAAGGCTGCAAGAAGCAATCGTGTTTGCAGCCAGGTTGCGAAGCCCTTTGTTCTCACAAAGAATAAGCTAGAAAAACTTTGCTGCAGTGACATCAATCAGCGAATGCCTAAGGATGACAGGAGGTGCAAGATAACAGGAGGTAATGGTGCTCATGATACAATGCCCAGCGCTACACACTTCCTCTGTAGTTCCCAGACAGGTTCTCAGGTATTAAAAATGATTTATCTGAAGGTCATCCATTCTTTGGTGCTTAAATAAAGTTTCTGGTGAAGTGTTAGTCATTTACAGAGGAATTAAACTATTAGAGAAACAGTTTCATGCCAAGAGATCATAACATGGGTACACTGGGCCCAAGGCCAAAGGGAAAGTAAGTTTGTGAAGCCTAGTGAAAAACCTTTTATAGTTTAGGAATTTCCAAGGCTGCTTTCCATCAAAAGCCATACATATACATTCGTAGTTTCAGTGTTACGTGGTTTTTTGCAGGCTAATCAGTTGAATTAAAAAGCAGTCGCTGCGAACTGCGCGCATTCGTAAGAATCTCGCAGCGGCCGCTAGATTCAGTGGCAGAGTACGTTACCTTATCTTGTCCTCTGCAGCAATATGCTCTTGACAACGTTTCCAACTTCCGAGTTAGGAAAAAAAGACCAGTTTATGAGAGGCAGATTCAGGCCAACGCAATCAGTGATCCTAAATCAGAAAAAGTCTCCTGTTTAAGATGAGGCAGCACGATGATTTGAGAACTTGTCTACATTACATGCTGGAACACTGTGCCGATGTGCTGAGGCCAGTACCAGAACAGAAGGCAGCATAGCTGGGCAAGTGTGGCTCTGCAGGACTTGAATTAGCTGCTGCTACTCATCGCTGTTGGTTTTGACTGGATGTAGGGGACAGAGAGGACAGTACAGGCAATGGATTTTCATTGTGGATACTGGGCTTAATGTTTAGGAAGAGAGAGGCGATTGCTGGTAAATTTGAAAACATCTTCCACTGGAGAAGACATTTTACTCCCTTCACCCTTCTGCCCCCTCCCCGGTGTTTCCCAAGTTTGTGACTATACTTTATTTGATGAAATATGCCCTTATTCTAAGCCCGAGCCCTTGTCAATAGGAAAGTCATACCTGTCGTGTTAGTAAAAGACAGCAGGAGCTACAACGGTGTCATGCTTACAGGGGGGCAGTTCCAGAGGTAGTGGAAGAGCCCTGCTGGAGCACAGGAATTTTTGCTGACGGTTCTGAGATGCCACTTCTTTAGGCTCTCAGTCTCCTTCAAACGTGTCCAAAACACGAAGAAGATAGAAAAAGCACAAGTACTAGCTCTGCTGCAGACTAGGTAGGACTCTAGCAACCTCGAAGGGAGTGTGTCTGCAGTTACCAAAGTTATCTCGTGCTTTTGGAAGATGCTCCAAAGACAGAGAATCTGTCAGGCTTTTGTATCTATTGATCTACTTAAACGTTTTTCTATCTAGTCTATAGGCAAGTGGAGAAAATCTTTCTGATAAGAGCACTCCAGTCAAATAGCTGGACTCCTGATTACCCCTTGCTGTTCTCTTTAGCTCCTAAGTTGAAAAGATAGTCTTCACCTCCAAAGCCCCATGTACCTTTGGTGCTCATTGGATCCAAAAGCACAGGTCTGGGACTGTAAACAAGAAACATGGAATGAAGGAAAGGCAGGAAGTCATCAATCTAGGAAAAAAAGTAAAACTTTTAACTTTAGCTCCTCCCAATAAGTGATTAAAGGCTAACAGCAGCTTGGCTGGAAAGACTGCTTCCCTCCCAAGCCCCAAGGTAGGCAAGTATTGTAAATGCTTTGGAGGAGTGGCAGCAGAAAAAAGGCAGAAAATTGCTATTAGCATGAACTCATTCGAGATAGGCCCAAACAAAATCTGAGCAACGCCTCAGCTCTGAGGTGTGTTAATCTTAGCTGTGGATCAGAGCTCTGTAGCTCATGACCATTGTTAACTGAGAATTTTATAGAACATGTTTAAACTGATGTAAAATAGCATACGTATGCATTTGCAAGACAGCAAACAAGCAAGCGATGGGCACACGCAAACATGCACGCGCATTAGATTTCTTCCGATACAGGAAGCTTTACCATTTAAAAAAGCTGCTCCAGATAATGGGTTGAAGGCAAGTGCTCTACAAAGAGCTGGGCACCACTTACGTGGGAAGTCACCTGTGAGGTGGATCAAGCTACAGATCTGAAGATACAGAGGTATTATTTTCACTGTCAACATCAGTGATGACTGAACTTTATTACAGATGGTAATGATCCTATCATCTGAAAACAGACGCAAGGGAGGAGAGAGGTTACAAAGAATAAATCTGTTTTCAACGAGGAATCTGGAAGAAACCGTGAATGGCTACATTGCCGGCTTTACACAATATATAGGATATATAATTATCAAATGACGTATATATGAGCTCATTTGGGAGAAGCTAGTAGGAGAGCGAAGGATGGAGTACTTTGCTAAGAGAGTCCAAGCTGACTACTGGTCCATATAAAGCTACTGAAAATATACAGGTATTTACAGGACGCAAATGAAACGGAGAAAGCCAACAGCACTAAGGAGAAAAACAACAAAATAAAAAGATAACCAAGTTCCCCCAAACCCCCCCACAGATTAACAAAGAATGAGATTCCCTCACTGGCAGAATAAGTTCTGCTGTAGAAGACATCAACAACACAGCCACTAGCACTTACAATACGCAGTAACTTCTGAGACAGAGGCCGGAAAAGGGGTACAAAGGAAACCTTCCCCACGTCCCCAGTTCTTACTAACGACACAAATGAGGTTTAGGGGCACCGACTAACCATAGCTACCCATTCTCTGCGGGACGCTCTGCAGCACCAACAATAACTTATTCCCCCACTGCCAAGCTGGGCGCTTGCTGCCAGGTTCTCATGTGGCAAACAAACCCCCACCCAAACAAAAACCCCCAAACCTCACAGGCCTAGACGGAAGTCGAGTACAGCAGCAGAAGTGTGTGCCTGTACAGTTGTGCCCTGCCAAGTTCGCTGTAGCTTGAGAAGAGATGAATTACACTCACTTTCACGGAGATGGGCCATGGCCCGGATGTGCCAGTCCTCTGCATGTGTCCTTTAGGCTTTTCCAGAGGTTGCAGCAGATGGGGCGGCATGGGAGAAGAGGAACATGGTGGGGTGGCAGAAAGATGCAACACTGGCAATAGCTAGATTGTTGAGAACTATTTGAAACATCAGAGCTTTCTGTTGTGGCAGTTACAGCCATGACAATGTCAAATGTGTCCTTCGTGAAACAGCTGGAAAACAAGGCATTTTGCTGAGCCGCTACGGAAAGCCCATTTTGTTTGCAGTAGACTTCACAGGCACTGGGCACCTGCGTTTCACTGGACTCTGAAAAATCTTAGCCTTAAATTTTTGTTTTAGGAATGTAAGGGAGATTTTTTTTTTTTTCCAGGTTATTGAGAATAAAGTTAAGTGGATTTGAGAGAGCGACTCTAGAGAAATCAACACCAATTATGTTGCTTTGGTAGCAAAAGATCAAACGAGGCATTACCAGATTAAACATGCTTTTCATTCTTTGAAAGCTTTGCTAGATCACATGTTTCAGGTAGTTAATTTGAAAACTAGCCCCTCTGAGTTTCTCCCTTTGCTGTACAGCTACAAGCAATTCTAAGTACAGCTGGGCATTACGCTTTTGTGAGCTCTTGGATCTCTCAAAGTTTCTCAGTAAAACATTACCCGTGAAACAGAAAAACAAACCAAACATTATGGGGCACTTTCATACAACAATGAAAACAACGAAACACACAAACGCCAAACAACTCCTCCAAACCCAGCAATATTTAAGTTTCCCAGCTTTGTTCCTTGAATTACATTTTTCTGCCTGACATTTAAAATAACTTTTAATTCATATCCATAAAGTATCGCTACTCCACAAATAACCCCAAAATATTTATATATAATAGATAAAGAGAAAAGAGCAGAAGGAAAAGGTGTGGTCTGGTATGAGTAAGTATCTCTGCTACGGGACAAATTATTCCTGCAGATAATCTAAATAGAGCCAGTATGTTTGGCTTAGCCAGGGATCAGCATAGCTGGGTATGTGGACAGAAAAGCTGAAGGAGCAGTAACGGCTATTGGCACTTAAACGTGACTAAATGACAAAACAGGATGCGGTATCTTTGTTGTTTCCTTGCTTTAAGTCCTTCGGAATCAAAAAGCTAGAAGGTACTTTTAAATGCATTTCTTTGCGAGTTCATACCTTGCTCATCCTGAAGTCATAAACTAACACATCCCTTGCTAAAGCTCTTTAAGACCTAGAGGATGCCAGATATTCTTTCTGTTCGATACAATAATTGCGCTTACTTTTATAATAGCATGGCAACACTGGGGAGATAGGCTCAGAATCTGGTTTAAAACTTTAGCTCAGAATTCAGTGTTAAGTGACCTCCCAACACAGTCAAGAATCCATTTTCTAGATCCGTTCAACCGGGGTTAGTTGTTCGTATGCTTGTCACATACAATGGGTGACGAATGCATTTTAAGCTGCTGACAGTGGGATTCTGGGGAATTTCTTTTTCTTCATGCAGCGTTTGTTAACCTCACTTCATGTCCTAAAGAAGGAACGCAATTCACTTGCTTTTTCATGTCTAATCTGTTAAATCCCGTCTACATTTCAGGTAGATGCCCAATTACTAAAGTTTATTCACCTTTTTCAGTGCAACTCTATCAAGAATTACTGTTGACAATGGCTCACGATACTGATAAAATACACTGCAGTTAGGCTTCGCACCAGGGTAAGATCAGTCTGCTGTTACTGAAGACCCACAACTTGACTGTGAAAATTCCTGTTTATTAAATCTTCTAACCTGTAGATCAGCAGCTCATTTCTCCACATTTCTGTGCGCTTACCATTAAGGCATTAATGAAGCCTTCTCCCAAATGGGTCAGTGCTATGGAATCCTTACAGGGATGCAACACCGTCACATAACAATGCACACAGAGAGAGGATTAAATGCAGTAATACAGACTTGCCAGAAGTTCTGCCCTACAAAGAGGCAGTCAGTCTCTGCAGGATCCGCAGAAGGCATTTTACTTGTATACACAGACTTGCTTACCTTAACATATTAGGTACCCAGTGAAATAAAAAAATTCAATTTATGTGCATGAAATAAGCATACATATAAGTCTTCAAAGCCTGTGGATTCAAGTTTTTACCTGTCTGTTCCCCAGCTAAGCATGCTGGATTTTTATTACCCCGTCCTTTGTGTGCTCCGTTCCTTTAAAGCCCCCAGAATTGTCACGTGGAGTGTAAAATGATGTGTTCCTTGCTCACTAGAGAAAGAAGTAGTGAAATGAACTTCACCCAGTTAAGAGATTTCAGCTTAAAAGATTAATTCCCATTTTCGCTGTACATATCTTTGATCCTGAAATTCATGCCGTATCTCTGGAAGCTTCAGAACTCACTCTTGGGGATATTGCCTCAGTATTTGTCTTGTGTTTCAGTCAATAGACCACCAGAATTTACTTCACTGATGGTCTAAGACTCTGCTTTCTTTTGAGGTTTTTTTTTTTATTGAAGAGGCAATAAAATGACTTGTTATCTGTTCAGCTTCCTTGATGCTATCAGTGCTTCTACAGTGAAGCAGACTGTTTCCAAAGACACTGTATATTTTTCACGCAAGCTCTGTTTAAGTTGCATTACCTCAGTAGAGGGACAGATGAAGAGTCTCCACAGAGACCATTACTGCGATTCATTTGTCAGGCGTCTCTTTGTAAAAGATTGTGATTTCATTGTGTGCTGAAACCACAGTTCACCCAGTCTGTGAGCAAGACTTGGTTTCAAGGCTTATTTCAGATTTTCAGCTAGCAGCCTACTCCCCAGCAGACTGTGACATAAGGGTTGATTTTCCTTAATCTTAGTATTGCAAAGGTTTTAGTCTTGCTTTGTGGGGCGCGGTATTTAGAAAAACAAGGTTCTGATCTCAGCTAGTTTGTCGAGGTGCTAATGATGTAAACATGCATCGGTGAGAGGAGCTGGCTCTACTGCCAGTTACAGTGACACCGAATCGAAGTCAAACTGAACGCACTAATGTTCGGATCAGGCCACTGTCTAGTGCTGACTATTTTGGTTTAGGCCAAGCAGAACTAATGTGAGATAGGATAGTCTGCATGTGCACTGCTTGTATGGGTTTTTTAAGTGTTTGATGTCCCACTGGGGGAGTATTTCTCATCTGCGAGATTAAAAGAAGATCAGATCACGAGAGAAGCGATACTAAGGAAACTTGAGTAATCATTTGTGACCACAGAGGAATTTTGGTGGGAGAGAGGGCATTACAGAAACAGAATAAAAGTAATCGAACTGCGGAGGGTGGAAAATGAGGGAACGTTTCAAGTTTTCACATGCCTACACTTCCCTCCTGACTTCTCCATTTCTTCTAGTTGCTTAAGGCTCTGACTAAAGCTTTTACTTCTTCAGTGGGTCACGGATAAGATTTCTTTCACTGGTGTTTCCTCATTTAGATCCTCTGATGTTAACCTAGAGCATGACCTTTCCTGTCATCAGGACAAGCTTCACCTGTCTTGTGTTCTGCTCTCTGTCCTTTACTTGACCATCAGCTGCCACCCTTTAAGAACGTCATTATCTTTCTGTTATGGAAGCCCATTTCCTCTCGGAAGCATAGCTATGTTCCTACCTCTTCTGCAAGCTTTCACTAGATCACCACCAGCTGAAGTAGCAGCAAGGCTTAAACCACCTGTAGGTCAGGAAGGTCTCAAATACTTCTCCCATGTCCAATTCCATTACTTTGCTGGAGCAGAGAGAGCCCTGAGAGCCTTAAGGTAATTTCCTGCTCTGAGCTCGTTGTGAGACTCCTGGAGTGTTGCCTGTATGTTGAGATTTCTGTACTCTCTTTTGTACTGGCCTAATTTTGTCTTCATTCTCCACTATCCCTTATTTACTTCTCTGAAACCTGTGAATTTGAAGCTTTCTGACTCCAGCTTCCAATTTCCTTACATCAATTTTAAACTGAACATCTGTGGCTCCGTTGTAATGTTAATAAATAATTGAGTACAGCAGACAGAGACAGTGTACTGCCAGAGATTAACAAATATAGCTGCACTCAGTTCTTACAACAAACATCTCTTCCACATCTCCTTTCCTCCGCACTGCATCTGATATGGTATATAACTGCTCAAGGCTTTTTCCCCCCTACAGAGAAACTGGCAGGAGAAAGGGAAGCTAACTGTTCCATCCAGCTTCCCTCTAGCCCAAAGCTGTGCACAGTCCCACAAGGGATCTTTCCTGTAGGCACATTTTGTGCTGCAGAACGTGTGCTGGTTTACATCCTGTTTTCATTTCTGCAGATGAAAGTTTGCTTCCTAAACAATAATGGCTAGCGTTTTTGTAATCTCTTGATTAGACAGGCTATATAAGAAGCCATGTTCTTTGAGCAACACAAATCGTAACTGGAGGCTTGAAACCTACACAAGGCACACTGAGCCTCTTGAGTCTTACTGTTACTATGCACAGTGTAGCTATGCAGACCAGCAGGATTACTTTTGGAGGGTTTCTTAGGAAAAAAATCAGTTGTTTATTGATCTACCTGCAGGGAAAAATAGAGCCAGTACATTACTCCCAGTTGAGTTCCTGGTCTTTGCCTCCACGCTATCACTTCTAAAAACATCAAGAGATTATACCTTACTAATGCCTAGTTGTTCATCATCTGCACTGCTTTTGCACCATTAGGTGTAAGCATTTCCAACATCACCCATCGCCAAGCTATTTGCTCGTGAACGATAGCAACAGCACATTTCAGTGTATCTGATACGCCATCTAATTTTTTTCACCTCTATATTCAGCTCATGCATTTGATGAGTTCTGTATCCTAGTAGATGAATAACTTTCTTTACAATGCAAGAGTTTTGCTAGTTTTACCTTTCAGGTCTACAAGTCCAGCCAAGAATACACTGAAGATTCTGGTTTTGCTTGTTTTTCATTAAAAGCCCCCCAAAATATGGAGGCTGGGAGGATAATTGTTTATTTTCAGCCAGCAGCAACTTTAAAAGGTTATGCAATTGTCAATGAAAATCTAGCTTGACCTCCATACATTTTATTATTAATGATGAACCAGAGTAAAGGAACCTATGTTGGCTGTCAACTCAGACCGAGTTCAAGCTTAACACTTAAAAGAAAACCTTATTATTACTATTTGATGAGATTCGTCACATTTGATGGGAACTTACAGAGAATCATATACAGTGTTTTCCAATATGTATTAATCCGTCTTCAAAAGCCTCTTGCACGTCAGACGTTGAGATTTAAACCCTCCAAGAATCAAAACTCATTTGTCTTTCTGACTTGACCAGTCTTATAACGGGCAAGTTGAACACCACAGGTAAAGCATAATCTGAACTGGTCAGTGGCAAAGTAACATTAATACTACTATGCTTGCTCATCACTTCTTTCTCACAAGATGTATTTACAGTTGCTTATAAATTCGCAAGACTTCAGCCCTTTGGGTTTAAGTATGCCACGCCCCATGCACGGATGAGGTTGGTTGTTTTTTAATTATTTACTTATTTTAAAACGCGCGCATGGAAAGCTTTGTCGATTCTAGCGATTTACCAAGAATTATGGTAACATTTTTTCCTTTTTCCTATGCCTCATGCAGCAGACTAGACATCTGAAAACAGGATGAGAGGAACGTGCCAGGGATGCTGTTCTAAGAAACAACCAACCAACCAACCAAGCGACAAAACGTCCATCCAAGTTCGGCTAAGTTATAAGCTTGTGATAGAAGCTCAGTAAATGCGCTCAAACACCCCTGCCCTGCCATATGAGAATCCGACTGTGCTATAGATTTACACTTGCTGATGATGCAGAGATTCCTTATAGTTCCTAGCACCGATTGGGTCTACTCATAGTTCTTCAGATTAGCGTATCCGTATCCTTAACTGAGGGGCAGAGGCGGACATTTCTAGAGAAGCTAGCATCGGACCAGGGCAGGCACCGGAGGCGGGAGCAGCCTGTCAGTTTTTCCTAAAATCTTGAAGACTGTCTTTCTATGGACACTCAGGAAGAAGAGGAAAAAGATACTCAGTTTTAAGGCAGAAGCTCAGAAAGCATTTTGAAGAGGAATCAAATGAAATGAAAGTCAAGGAAGGGCCTGCAAAAATAAGCTATTTGATTGTGAACAAGCTAGCTCTTGTACCAGACAGGTCTCATGCAAACCTGTCACACTCAGCAAGATGAATGCAAACTGTATATACCCCCTTGTCGTCACTCAGCTCTGGAGTTCCCAAGGTCACAGGCATGGAAGGGGGGAAAAAGGTATTTTTTTTTTTAAAACCAGTCAGTTGAAAGCAGTGCAGTCCTGACCTCAATCAGACACAGTAGAATTTGGGCCTGTTGGGCAGTTTTAAGGCAGTCACCTTTCCCTGATATGTCTATTTTGCCATGCAGCAGTGCTACAAACACCCCATAGGCTCAGCTTCCCGATACAACACACTGCCCAAACCTATGGGGCTGGCTGGCTACCTCCATAGTCGCTTGTTGGACAGGGGCACAGAGTGCCAGTATAGAGATCACTCATACTTTTAAGACATTGACATCATGGAAATACGATTTTCCACACATAACACTAAAGAAGCAGGGGAGCTTGCAGACTGCACTGACGAGCTGTCTTTACTGCAGAAGGCTGGTGCAATGGGTTGTACAGATCTTTAGTTTCTAAATCTTATTCTAACCTCACCAATATGTGAGCACCTGCATTTAAAAGTAAACACCCAGTACTTAATTCAATCTGTCCTATCCCAACCAGTATTTTAACCCTGGACTTCTTAGCATCTTGCAGCTAATTGTCCTTGCCTAGTATCTCTATTACACTATTTTCTGATGATTGGCCTTCCACAGCTTCTCCGCTACAACCCAGCAAAGTTGTTGCAGGGTTGTCACCTCAGCTATCATTTCCATATTGCTTCAAAATGGCAGCTGTAGAAATAAAGCTGGCTCTTCATTTACTGTTCTCTTCCTGCCCTCTGGCAAGCCTCGTTATATCTGTGGAGCTTACTGCATCACAGGATCTCAGTTTTAAATCAAAAATTCAGGTGGAGGAGAGCGGTGGGCTGCATGACTATATGCACATTATAGGCACAGCTAGTGGTGAATTTGATGTGACACGTTATTCGCTCCAGCTCTTACTTCCTAGGGATCCACAGGGTACATGTACAAGTGCATTCTTTGCTTTCTGTGTGAAAAATAATAGCTTTGGTTTCCCCCTCTTGAAAAGATATGCCTATTCTAAATAGTGGCAGACGATATGAGACAAGGCAGTGGTCACAAGCTGCTGGCTGAGAGGTTAAAAGTGGATATTAGGAAAAGCAAGGAGGGTAGTTGTGCGGCAGTAGAAAAACTTATCCCAAGAGACTGCAGAACCTGCATTCCCGGAGAGATTTTAGGGACTTGCGGAGACAAAGACATGGCTGACAAGGTGATCTCCACAGATCCCTGACAATCCACGTTTCTGTGACTGCACTGCTCTCAAGGACTGATATACTTACATATGGAGCCAAACTCCTCATATAGAAACTCTCACTTGCTGACTACCTCAACTCTTTGTTTCGGCTCGTGACCCTGTGGTATCTCGTCATGAGGGTACATGGAGTCGGAGTTGAGAGAAAGGAACAGCCTAGTCTGTTGGAAAAAGTCCAAGTTTCTGCCCACTTCCGAAGCAGCTATCCTTGTCCCATGCGTAGTACGTGCCCACCACCATCGTAGGTTTGCTAGTACAACATCCACAGTGCTGGCCTTCCCAGAGAGAGCCCCCATGACAAGCTTGTCTTTTGGGCAGCAGGGAAAAGCACAGACTATATCTCAGTTACCTTGCTAGGAGTCAAGAAGACAAGGCTGCCCGCACTACTTAAATTACCTTGCCTTTTATTTTTCTTCCTGGCTATGCTGAGCCTTGTTTTGTTACCCATCTGGTTTAGCCATTGTTTGAATATTATTAATGGCTCTTGGCTGCAGAGGGCCTATGTTCTACATCTCTATTTTTTTCCTGTAATTGGGTGGTGTTATCAGTAAAGGTGCTTCCATGTAGAACAGCTATATTTAGTTAATTTTGGATTCAGTCTTTAATGTTATAGTGACAGCTGGGCCCTCAAAAGTAGCTTGTAAACAGCTTCTGTGGAAAGGCAAAAAGGACTCCAAGGGCTCATGAGAACAGGAAATGGGCCTACAAGTGTAGGCCAGATAGGATCCCTAAGGGAACAGAGGTAAGAGGTAACTATGGAGACCAACTATTTAAAATGAATGGGATGATGACAGGAGATAGCATGAAGATAGGGGAAGGGGGTTTGGGGAACAACATAGCTGAGCTTTGTTTGGGTTACATGTATTAAGTCAGAAAGCGGTGGTGTGGAGGGACTGCAAGCAAGCAGGGTCCACTGCTTCATGCAGGGAGCGCAAAGTGGGATTTCTGCTTTGTTGAATAATAGCAGAACAGTTAGAAGGAGAGAAGAGCTCTTTTTCCCCAGCAGAGCCAGTATGTTTCTTGCTTTCTGGAGAGGAGGCTTGTCTCCAGCTAGTGACAGCTAGCCGTAGTGACAGTCCCGAATCCTTACAGCTTCCAGAGTGTTAATGGGGCGTTTGCAGCACTGGTGGTGTACATTAGTAAGCTGTTACAAAAAGCTGGTTTAAAATTACTTCATTAGAACACAGAATAATTCTGTTAGAAGAACAGAAGTCATACTCTTACCCTTGGACTCATGCTCTTAGCTTCTCTTACTCCGCTTCCTCGCGTTTCTTGTGCCACACCATGCTTACTGGGAGAAGACCCTGAAGCTTGTCTCAGATCTTACAAGGATCAGTAAGGGCAGCACCTAACATATTCAGGGGCAGCTTCTCTAGCACTAGCTGTAAGGACTGTCTTCCTTGCTCATATAACAGCTCTCCTCAAACTTTGGTGAGCTTCCCTATCTTTTAAAAATCTCCTGCCGAACTTGGTTGAAAGTGGCCAATGTTTCCAAAGCTGTTGGGTAAAATGAGACAATATAATCCTGCAAACCTTGGTTATTTTATGTCCTTAACTTTGCATTCTAAAGAAGCTTGGAAAAGCTGTAGCAGAGATTATGTTCCTTCTGCACACCTGTTAGAAATACTGGAAATACTTCACAAATGGTTACGTTTCCTCTCAGACTCTTTGATTTCCCCCCTAATAACAACATGAAAGCACGTCCCATGACGGGAAATCCCAAAACATGTGCTACCTTCTTTGCAAAAAGCCATTTTTACCTGGCTTCCTTTTACCCTTCTTCTAACACTCTGCTAAGCTTTCTCTGACCTATCATTATTAAGAGACCTTCCAGTAACAACAATGCATTGTTCAAACATTTTTCCTTTACTCCCACTCATTTCTCAGAAGAAAAACCCAACCCAGAAAACAAGTAACCCTTCCAATCCCTCACGAAGTCAGCATATATGCCTAGACAAAGGGGAAGGAGAAATATTAGGGCTGGTTTGTACTTATGCTGAAGGCACAGCTATATTTCCAAAGTAACCTGCATCAAAATCTTTGTTAGCTTAAAGTAACTCGGTGGTTTAAATACCTTATGTTTTATATGTTGTGACCTACACACAGAGTTCATCCTGGGTATTAGCAAAGAATGACATCAAGCAGAGATAACTGCTTTTCCAGAGCTGTTTTCTGTCCACCGAGCCTTGGCATTTTGCACTGGTCATTGGCCAGGGCATCTGTTGGCTTCTGCATGCTCGTGGACCTCTTGACCTATTAGAAAAACCCCACTCGAGGCTGACACGATTTGGCTCCTGAGGATTTGTGGCTTTCACACTTCGCGCTTCAGCACGGTCTCAGGCAGAGTTTAGATTTCGCCAAAGAAGGGGAGGAAGCCTAAGCGCACACAAAATGAAGGCTGAAAAGACTGACCTTAGCAGCAAACATGGAAGATACGGTGTTGTTTCTGAGTGACTGCCCTTGTCCTTAATCACTGCCGAAGCAGCGCACCTTTCAGCTGAAAGGCAGGGGCTGAAGTGTCTGCTGCTTTCCACGGAGACAGTCTCCAATCCAGTGTGCTACAACCCAGTTCATCTGCGGCCACAGCTGAGCTGTTTGACTGCTGTGCTGCCAGACCAGGGCACAGGCAGCTGGCACTGCAGCTGCAGGACAGTGATCCGTAGCTGAGGCTGGAACTTGACTGCACCTGAGCGATCCTCAACCCTTGGTTTATGTGTCTCAAGTGAGAGGTGCTGTGTCCCACGTGCCAGGCATTCATGTGCATCCAGGCTCCAGTCCCAACTGCTTGCTCTAGTCAGCGCAGAGCTGTTCGGAGGCTTTCCAGGAGTATTTTAAAATGCTTTTCACTCATCCCTCAGCATGCCTGCACACTCATGTCATCAGTATCTGAGGTTGGCACAGTGCGGTTTGCTAGTGGACCTGGAAACTACCGAGTCCTACAGTTTAATCGGGTTTTAAACAAGCTAGGCAAGTCAGGCAGCACTGCTG